>ML296750.1:130104-162420 GCA_005239495.1 Nicotiana undulata
CCGCTGGTTTGTTTAAGGTTTAATGGTGGGGGAGTTTTCTGTTTGGTGGGGAAGGGAAGGGATTGTTTTTTATGCAAGTATAGCGTCGTTTATTTAGGCGCTATACTATCGCGCCTTCATAAACGACACTATACTTGCTCGTCTTTTCAAATTCAAGAATAAAATCCTTTTAAAGGGCGCTATACCTTAACGGGCAAACAACCGTTAAGGTATATCGCCCTTTAAAAGGGCGTTATACATTTTTTGTCACCATTTTTTCACGCATTTCGGTCGTTTGAGTAAAAAAATACCACGTTTTGATTCCGGACAACTTATAAGTTAGCTACCCCAAACAGGGTTTTATCATTGCGGCCCCTCTTTAATTTCTTTTTACATCTCATTATTATGTTTCTAATAAGTTTATAAGATTGTCAAAACTAGCAACAACCAATGACGTTTTGGTCTTCACTAATTATTGTTTGACAAAAAATATGGCTCTTGGTTCAAATAATTAAATTTATGTAATTATGAGTTAAGCTTAACAACAACAACAACAACAACAAACCCAGTTTGATCCCAACATGTGGGGTCTGGGGAGGGTAGTCTGTACGCAGACCTTACCCCTACCTAATGCATGTAGAGAGGTTGTTTCCAATAGACCCTCGGCCCAGGAAGGGAAAGAAGAAGAAGAGGGAAGCAAGGAAGAAGAAAGATAAAAAAAACCACCTACCATAATAAAGGATAAATAATATCCAATAGTAGCAATAGGGAATACAATACCTGAGGCGAACAAAACCACATACCGCAATAAAAAAATCTAAGAATATGAAGGGAAATGCATGCTACTAAGTCTATCGGTGAACACTATAAACTACCTGCTAACCTTCTACCTTAATCCTCAACCTCCACACCCTCCTATCCAGTGTCATGTCCTCAGTGAGCAGCACCATGTCCTGCCTAATCACTTCTCCCCAGTACTTCTTCGGCCTGCCTCGACCCCTTCTCAAACTCTCCATGGCCAACCTCTCACATTTCCTGACAGGGGCATCAATACTTCTTCTCCTAACATGTCCAAACCATCTCAGCCGCGACTCCCGCATCTTGTCCGCATCTTGTACCATCAATAATATCTCTTGATGTAGCTTTCTAGGGTGCAATAAACATTGGATGCATTGGGTCAAATAGTGATAAAAATATGTGATAACTGTTCTAAAAAGCATGAAAAATAATGTAGCATTTAATAGAAATGAATAACAATAAGCGGCATTGAAATAAATAGGATAAATGATTCACCCAATAGAGGATGAAGTAGATGGATGTTCCTCCTGACAATGATGAGTTACAGACAAATCCTTGAATATTCGAGTTATTCTCGGATCTGATGGAAAAGTATGGAATAATATAGACAAGAATCTTAGTGAAAATGTGGTATTTGTATATTAACAAGAGAGAGAGAGAGAGAGAGAGAGAGAATCTTTTTGTCAAAGTGTGTTCTTACAAATGAATATCACATGCCCCTATCATTGTCTCTTTTTTCTATATATATATATGGGACATGTTCCTAAGAAACCCTAATAGCACAAGTGCAGAGAATATCTACTAGAATATTCTTTTTTAATATCCTATCCTAACAAACTAACCATTACAACTCTTATCAATGGCATTCAACCTCGACCTCGACCCTTGTTGACATCTCGACTACGACTCTTGTCGACAATTAGGCCAAGGACTTTGCCGCTTATTGGATCATGTTGACTAACATCGACTTGAGAACCCTTCCCATAATATTATCTTAGCTTAAATACTCTAGAGACAGATTTTGACCTGTTGATACCCAATTTTTCCTCAAATTATTTTTTTATTTTACATATATACCTTCAAAATCAGGTTTTATAACAATTGGTATTTTTCTATAATTTTTTCCACATTTTTATTAATTTATTCTAATTTACCTAGTATTTGTATCTCTAATATATAATCATAAATTGCATTACAAATGATTTCAAAATATGTATGGGTTTTAATATGTCATTTTTAGGTCCTATTAAAGCCAAATTATTTCACAAATTAGCCAAATTGGCCTTGTTTAGCTATAATTGCAATGACTTTGCAATTATAGCCTAATTACATATTTTTGTGTTATTTTACTCAATAATTAGTCATTTTACATTTTTAATACTAATTAATCACTTTAATTTTATCTATTTAGCCTTAATTTCACTTTTCACAATTATTAGCCATTTTTTTATTAATTATTTAGCTATTTTTATGGGTATTTAACTTTTAGCCACTTCAATTCTCAATTTAAACCCAATTAAATATGACCCCTAACCCATTTAATTAGCCCAAAATACCAGGCCCAATACCTTAAAGACACCCGACCTAATACCCCTCTCTAATCTGAGCTCTTGATTAATTCAAATCAACGGCCCATATCAACCCTTTCCATAATTAATCCTAAACGACTACCCCTCCCTCTCTCATTTTCCCCTGTCTCACTTCTCACTCATCTCTCTATCTCCTTCTCTCTAGAACCTTCCCCCTCCGTTGAGTTCTACCTCCCTTCTCCGGCCACCTCCCTTGCCGAAAACCATGGGGTTCTCACCACCCCTAGCCTATGTCTCTCCTCCCACGCCGGCTTGACACTGTCCTGAGGCCCTTAAGAGAACCTGGAGCAGTTCAACTCTCACCTATGGTCTTTCATGCCGTTCTCCGGCCAACTACGACCGTCCGAGTAAGATTTCCTCATTTTTGACTAGAACCAGTGGTTCTTTAGCCGATTCTCCTTCTCTTTGGATTGTCTCTATGAAACCCTAATCACTAGCCTCTGATTTTTCTTAGATCTGTAATAGATCTGGGCGTATCATGAGTTACTCTACTGTTTCCTTGAAAGATTTTCTGATTTGTTTTTAAAGTGACTTTTCATCTTCAGACTAGGGTTTTATAACCCCTTTTAAAACGGGTTTCCTCTGATTTTCAGTTTTATCCTAGTATTTCTACTGTGTTTTAATGATTTATCTAAGTTTCCCCTTTTATCTGGTTCATTATGTTGAAAACCCTAATTTTGGGTCCTAACCCTGGACTCTGAGAACTGTCCCTGCTTACTTGTTCATCTAGTTTGTTCGCATGTCTGTTATTCATGAGTATGTTCTGGGTTTCTTGTGATTTCTACCCCGTTATGCTTTCTGAGTTTGCTTCTCATGCCTGTCCTATGTTTATTCCATTATTGAATAAAAATTTGTGGTAATTTCCCTAAGTTAGTACTATGTTCTAGTTCGATCCCTGATTTTATGAGATTTTTACTCTACTCTGCTTATTAGGGTTTCAATTTTTATCTCTCCTTGCCTATTATCTGTTTATTCCGTGTTAATTTCCTTAGCTAATGTTATTTTTATTCGAATCCCTGATTCCCTGGGATTGGTGTCCTTCACTGATCTCCTATGGTGATACCCCTTACTACCTATGAGTTATTCCCTTGCCTTATTATGTGATTGATTCTACTGTTAATCGATTCTTACAAACCTTTCCTTAATTAGATCTTCTGAACCTAGACTAATTACTTGTTCTATATTTACTATGCTGAAATTATTTCCTTGTGTGACATATTCCAGTCATATATGGTATTTTTCCTTATTTATTATCTTCCTACTACCGTTTTAACTTAACTCCTTCAATTAAGAGAGTATCTATGCGGATTTTATACTGATTGATACACAGTCCCACAATTACTGATTAACTTTGATTCTTACCTTATTTGCTACCTGTTTTCAAACTATATATACACTACTTTTCATTAACACAAGACGAACACACACTGGTTCAATAGCTCTCTCTCACAACTAAAAACTCTCTGCTCTCTTTCCGTGTTGCTCCATACTATTCTAAGTTAGCCGATTGCAAGCCAAGGCTAACTATTGTGCTCTCCTATTCTCTACTTTGTGTTTACTATCCTCTTCACTGGTATGTTCTAATTTCAATTCAAGTTCCCAAACCAATATGCTTCTTTTGTTGTTTCAATTCATTGTGTTTCTAATATGCTTCTACCTACTGTTTTGTTGTTCAATATGCAATTAAACTCTTTGACCCCATTGCTTCATTTAGTATGCTAAGTTATGTCCTAGGTTTTTATGTTCAGCATGTTCCCATAACCTGTCTCAATATGATTCTCCTATTTCTATACTTGTGTACTGGTTGTTTAGTTAGGGTATGCCTCTACTGGCACTACTTTAAGTTGTTTTGATACTGTTATGCCTAGTATAATCTTATACTATGCTATATCCCAATCCCATGAACCCCTTAAGAGCTTTTGATTCTGAACCTATGTCTACTTCTGCCTGTTACATGTTCACTACTCTGTGCATTATGTGTCCCCAATCCCATTGTCCCTGTGTGAGGCTTTGTGTTGCTGAGCTTGTCCTGGTTCTGTGCTCTTTGGATGTTCCTGGACTTATCCTGGTCCTGTATTTAGTATGTCAATTTACCTTTTCAAAATTGTTTTATTGAATGACTCTCTCTATTAATTTCACAACTATATTTTAACAAGTCTCTTTCTCAAATCATTTTCCTACTAAAACTTTTCAAAACTATGTCAAGTACTCTCACTCTACTCTTAGACCCTTAAGTTCTGCCCCTTTAGTGTGAGCACTGCTTTGGGACCCTTGAGCTCCCTCTGAACTCTGACACACTAAGGCTGGCCCTTCCACACTGCACTTACTCTACTATGGCTATGAAATCTGGGTGTGAGCACTGCCCGGGATCCCTTGAGGTCCTTAGGGAACTCTGACACACTCGGATTATGAGAAAGGCTGTGAAACACCATACGGAAAATGAGGTTCTGGAGGATTTGGGCCTATCTGCAGGCTCCCTACAGATAACTTCTTATTTTTCTTATTTCAATTATGTAATTCATGCTCAATGGTATGTAATAACTATTTGTAAACAACTCTGGGGGTTGAATAGTGAAAAGGGGGGGGGGGGGGGGAGGGGAGGTAATATGTATGCTGTAGTTTAGTCAAGGGTAGAAACCATGCTCCTAGGTTTACCTTCCTTCTGTGCGCAATAGAATCCATGTTTAGGAATAACACACAAAACATGCCATGCATTAGACACCATGCTCCCTAGGCTTCATATACACTGTTTTCAATACCCCATTTTGGTACTACCATCTATCACTCAGAAATACTGTTCTAGGATAAATATGTTAACATGAATTTCTATTCATGCAATCATGTCTCATCATGCTACAACCATGCTACGCACTTATAAATCATGTTATAGGATAAACAACATTAAAAACAAACTGTCACTTCTGCCTATTCTGAAACTGTGCATAATGCTATGATTTTGTGTGCATTTAGAAATCCTGCTTTAGTGATTCTGCATGTGCATCATTCTGCATTAGATATCATGTTCTAGGATCACACTCGCCTAATTACACTTAGTCTAATTACTGATTCATAAAAGAGTATGAAATGATCCACTCCGCTCTAACAACTAGTGACAACTCCTGTATATTCTGCAGCACTTAGAACTACATGCTCTTAGGTGTACCAACCTTAAAATTGTTAACAATTCTGATAATTGTTATATATTATCCCACGCCTAGGCAAGCCTTAGGTAACCAATCTTAAAATAAAAAAAATGGAACTGTCCTTTTGTGATTACTGTCTAACTATCAACATGCTTAAAATCAGTAGGCAAAACCGGTTAAGGCTCCCTCTCTGAGTTATGCAATAAACCCGCCTCTATGTTATTGTCACTTAGATACCATGTTTTAGGATCTGAATCAAAACCAAGACCTTAACTGTGTTTGAGTCATGCTGATTCTGTGTATTATCTGTGGAGGTACTTGAGCCCTTTCATGTTCATATGTTATCCCCCTATCTGCAGTCCTATCTATTTTTCTATATGCCGCCTTAGTATTTTACCTTTAAAATCTGAGGGTCTGCCTAGAACCTCCCTCATAGTATAGAAGTCCTAAACTCCTCCGGGACTAGTAGGAAGGGACGGGTAAACAACATGCAATAGAGGTCGTGACTAACACTCACTATAATTACCTTTACGGGGTGGGAAATGGTAGATATGGATATGATGACCGGTGCGCTAATACCACTTGTAGCCCCTCTTCGAGGAGTGTCAGACCGGGTATTGCATTGATGTGATCCATATTACAAACAAACCTAGGATACTCCTATTCTATATACATGCTTAGACTCTAATCCTTTTCAAAATCTATTTAGCCATTAACTATTCTCAAAACATATGTGTTCTTAGATTGCAAACATTTCAAAATCCCCTACTATTTGGACATTAATTGTTTACTTGCTAGTTGTACAAATTCACAAATGTTATTTGGCCGGGAACCACACTTGTGGATCCTGAGGGGTGCCTAACACTTTCCCCTTAGGATAATTTCAAGACCTTACCCTGTCTCTGGTTGTCAAATTTAGTTGTAAATGAACCCCCAATAGGTGCCCTAGCGCACCTTAAAATCATTAGGTGGCGACTCTTCGAAACATGCAAACCCCTTTCCCAAAAGGAATGAGTTGTCCCAACCAATGTCATAAACCCTTTTAACCGACACCGAAAGGGGTGTTGGGAAAAAGGAGGCGCGACATGACCCATACAATTAGTACCTCCACTTATTGACACCTGCTTCAGGCGAAGGTGATGAGCGGATTTGCTCGTTATGGTAGAAATAATTGAGCGAGAAATTCAGGTCGTGGTGGTCATAGTGAATCGACAACGTGGCCGTATGCGGACCACTTATTTCAAAACGTCTCGATTTTCCTGATTGATTTGTTGGATTTGGGCTGTCCACAAATTAAGATGACGTCATGCGTCATTATGACATATTTTCCCGATGCGTTGCTTCGTTTCTCGTGCGTCCTTCGATTGAATCTTCCTGCTTCGATTACGACACCAGTAATGATGAACCGTTTTTGGTTTTAGTGCCCAAGTTCTTATAAATAGTTGTGTTAGGGTATAATTTTGAAGTTTTAGACCTTCAGCTCCGAAACCCCATATCTTCTTTTTTTTTCCCGTGCGATTTAACATTTTCCCTCTCTGTTCCAAGGGCTTCCGTTGTTTTCGATCCTTTATTGCATGATACTCCCTTTCTTCCGCCAAAACATGACTATCGTACCTTCCGAGTCTAGTGAGGGAAGTGAGCCGGTCCCTTTAGCGATCGTGCTCCCTCCTCATGAGTGTAATGCTCCTGCCGCCGTCGAGGATGGAGGCTTCACTTTGGAGGAGGAGATAGTTCCTCGCAATCCTGACACCAGGTCTGACTTTGAAATCCCTTGATGCCGACCCTGGAGCCTTTCGGTCAGTGATGACGGATAAGGAATTGGGAGAACATAGGGCTAAGTACGGAATCCTCGATCACCTCGAATTAATCCCGGGTGGGTGGGATACGACGCAGGTCCATCGCGTTGGATACTGCACCTTCTACGCCTATCCCTTCCAAGTCGGCTACGCTCTCCCTATCCTTCTGCTGGTAGAGGAATTTTGCTGTTATTACGACGTTTGTCCAACCCATCTCGTCCCATATGTCTACAAGATTATAAGGATGCTTACTAAATTCGTCGAGCTCGTCGGAGTCAAACTATGACTTCGACATTTGATTCACCTGTTCATACCTAGCTTTTACAGGAGGACGATGTTAAACCTTCATCATCGAGGAGGCCAGTGCCTGGTGGTGAAGATGGACGACAAGGCTAATCGCCAATTTTGGTTAAACTACTTCTTTGCTAGAACCAAAGACGTGGTAGCCAACGTCGATGGTTTCCCTAAGGTTTGGAATTGCACTCGTAAGTACTTAGTTTCCTTGTACATATGTGTCTGATTTTTTTGCTTGGTTGTGGTTTCTGATTAATGGTCTTTTCCTTTTTTTTTTTCGCGCAGCCAAGGCCTCGCCTCATCCTCTCGTTGAAGACATTTTAGACTGGGTTAGGCGGCTCCTCCCAAACATCATGGGGATTCGTGAGTGGCCGAGCTTCTTCAAGAGGTTTAGGTTGGATTCCCTTTTGACCGGTAAGTCCCTTGTTTTGTTAGAGTCTTGGTTTCTTTTCTTTCCATTTACTTTGTTGACTCTCATTTTTCCTGTTTGTTTTGATTCGTCCAGGGGGCCTTTGAGGAGGTCGAGAGCTCCCGCCCCTTTGTTCCAAAAAACAAAAGCTGCTACGCCATCGACTTCTACTCCATCTGTGATGGCGACTATTTCTGCTTGCGTCCCTATCCCTCGTGTTGCGGCATCTGGTCCTGATCATTTTGCGGCTGTTGGGACTTCGACCACGGAGATCTCATTATCTCCTATATATCATCTTATAGATTAATAGTATGAACTAGTGCCGTGCGAATGAGACTTGATGCCCATAAGAGAATATCTGTAGATGCCGGCGATGGGGTCGCTCAGGCCGTTGACTTAGTGGCATGTGATATTTCCCTATGCGAGACGACGACCATTTTCATTAGGGATGACATCGAGCCGGAGTCTAGGACTCTAGGGTTTGAGGCAGCCAAAGTGGATATGTCTTCTATGGAGGCGTGGTGGAGGGATCGACTACTGACGTTCTCGAACTTCGAGGCGAGATGAGGCATCAACTTTTTCAGTCGGCCGTTAAATCGCAACTTGCTGAAGAAAACGGAGAACGTGGTATCTGCCCTCAACCCTCTTTGGTCCGAAATAGAGGGTAAGATCTTTCAATAATTGGACGACGCCACCTTGTCGAGGAGTATACCCAATCTTGCTCTCAGGGTGAGTGCTTAGTGTTTTGTCCCTCTTTTTTTTCCGTTATTAGCACGGGCGTTTTCATGTTTGCCTTTCTTCTTTTTTCTTTTTGGGTTTGCAGACTGTGATTTTGAAGATTGAAAGCGCCCGAAGGGTGGGAAGCATAGAGAACTATTTGTGAGGTTGAAAAATAAATATTTTAAGTACCGTGGCAAGTACTAGGAGTTTCACAGGCGGTTTGGTGAGGGCGACAATTTGCAGGCCCTTCTTGATAAGTTGATGGACAAGGATGACGAGCCGGTGAGAGTTATTGAGAAGTGTAACATCCTTGAGGGGACTTTGAGGAGTAGGGAAGAGGAGCTTGAGATCAGCAGAGCTGTGGGGGCCTAGTGCGATGACCTTCAGGCACAAGTGGTCGAGATACGCATGCAATTAGAAGAATTCCATATTCAGATGGAGGTCCTTAATGGTGAAGACACGGAGAAGCAAGGCAAGCTTGAGAAGGCGGAGTCTTCCCGCTTGGAGGCTAAAAGGAAATTAGAGATGCTAGAGTTGGCGAATAGGACTCTCCGGGATGAGCGGGAGATTGATCAGTCCACGAAGAAGATAAAAGTGGATCGACTAGAGGAGAGGATCGAAGAGTTGGAGAAAGACAACTCCATAGTCTATGATCGGGTGGCCGTTTTAGAAGCTGAGAAGGCCCAACTACTTGTACAACCGTATTCTTCTCGTACTTCAGAATTTCCCAACATTCCTCGGGACTATATAAGGAATGGCTTCACGCCGAGGCTCAGTTGGTCGTGTTTCGAGATTTGCATAGGGGGGGGGGGGCTGTTTCTACGGTAACCAATGATGTTCATGTTAAGGCCCTTGAGGCTCGGATTCCTTGTGGATATGATCTTGCCACGCCTGAGGGCAACAATGACGAGGGGGACGGGGGCGTGGACCAACTTGAAGATATTGCCTGGTATGATGCTGCATACTCTAAGGGAGAAGATGACGGTGATGAAGGGGATTAAGACGAATCGAGCATCGATGATCAGGGTGGTGAAGGTGTAGAGGATCATGATGGTGGTGATCGGTAGTTTTTTTGTTGTTGTGAATTTGTGTATTTTTGCCGTCGTCTTCTCGAGCCATTGTTAAAATAAATGTTTAAGTATGACATGCCAAGGTTGTTCTCTGCATCTGTTTCCTTTCCTGTGGTTTGTTTTCTGCACTTCTCTTTTTTTGTTGTGTCTGTTTCTCTGCTGCCTTTGTTTTTTCTTTATGAGTTGAAACATGGCCGAGGTCTTTGAATTTTTTGGTCGTGACCTTTCGTTAAATATCGGTCGAGGGCCGATAGGTGTTTCTTCGAGCGACGTTGAACTAACCTTTCGCTTAAGTTGCAACAGAGGTTCGATAGGTGTTAGTTTGAGCAATGTCGAACATAACCTGAATATAGTTATGGCTGAGCGCCGGTATGTGTTAGTTCGAATGAGTTCGGGCATAACTTGAATTTAATTATGGTCGAGGGCCGGTAGGTGCTAGTTCGAACAAGGTCGAACATAACCTGAACTTAATTATTGCCAAGGGCCTGTAGGTGCTAGTTCGAACAAAGTCGAACATAACCTGAATTTAATTATGGCCGAGAGCCGATAGGTGTTAGTTCGAACAAGGTCGAACATAACCTGATTTTAATTATGGCCGAGAGCTGGTAAGTGTTAGTTTGAACAAGGTCAAACATATCCTGAATTTATTTATGGCTGGGGGTTAGTAGATGTTTGTTCGAACAAGGCGAACATAACCTGAATTTAATTATGACCGAAGGCTGGTAGGTATAGTTCAAAGAAGGTCGAACATAACCTCAACTTAAGAAAGACGTGCTGATAAATGTAAATTTTATTGCCTTGACATTGTTGCTATTGTTACATACTTGAAGAAATTTACAGAGTTTTGGGTGTTCGCTGACGTCGAGTCTAAGTCCCAGTGTATCTAGTCCCTTCATTGGTCGATCTGGAGAATACTGAGAGGTCGAGTAATGAAATAGTAACCACACCTTCCTTCGTGTACTTCGACTTGAAACGTCCCCTTTGTCGCCTCGTTAAAAACCTCATTGAGAAAATCCAAATGAGACCAAACTCAAGTGAGGGAAAAAAGAGTACGACTTGGGGGACACTTCTTCTCTCAAAAGTTGAAGTATTTGAGGTGGCTAATATTCCAATTGTTTGGTAGTAGCTTTCCTTCCATTGTTTCTAGTTGGAACGAACCCTTGGTTGCTTTGGCTGTGATTATATATGGTCCCTCCGAATTTGTTCTCAGCTTGCCTTCTCTGGATCTTTACTTGCCTAAGTTTTAGCTTTCAGTATGTAGTCCCCGACTTTGAGTGGCCTGACCTTTGCTTTCTTGTTGTAATAATGTTATGCTTGTTGCTTTTGGGCGACCATTCTTATGTAGGTCATATCTCTTTGTTCGTCGACTTCGTCGAGTTCCTGCCTTCTGCTCTCATCGTTACCCACGCCGCTCTCATGGAAGTACCTTAGGCTGATTTCTCCAACCTCGACTGGTTTTACTGCCCCGGTACCGTATACCAAAGAGTAGGACGTCTCTCCTGTGCTTGTTTTCAAAGTTGTTCGGTAGGCTAGCAATACTTTGATAGTACTTCCAGCCACAGTCCTTTGGCGTCCTCAAGCTTCTTCATCATGATGTTTAGTATTAATTTGTTGGAGGACACTATTTGCTCGTTGCCCGTGGGGTGGTACGGGGTTGATGTTAGAACTGATTTTAATGATGAAAATAATATATCTGTTGTATGTGTAGGTACCTCTAAAACATGCTCAAGATTAAAGGGACAAATCAAATAAGATCACTGAATGCATCCAAGATTGAAGGAATTACTGATGATTGACGGAATAGATTGAATCCAATAAGATCGCTGATTGCATCCAAGATTGAGGAAATAAAATAAGATTGACAGAATAGATTGAGGATAGATTGAAGAGATCAATCAATCAAAGATATCAAGAATCTGGAAGTAAATCAATCATGCGGCTAAATCTGGAAAGACCAAGATTCTAGGAAGATTTCGGCGCCATCAAAGGAATCACCAGCGCATCGTCTTCAGCCCTAGCCGTTGCGGAATAACCTTATTCTTGGAAAGAATCAATTTCTTTCCAAGGATCAAATCTCTTTGGTTGGCAAATCTCTTCAGCAATCAAGCCTTTTCAACAGTATTTAAACCCATTTTGTACCTTAGAAGACATACTTTGATCGAACCAATTACCCTATCTTTGTTCTACTACATACAAACATTGTAGCTCCTTTAAGATCTGCTGCGTAACAAGTTAGAGAAGAAAGAGAGAAAATTACTGGTGAGGCCTTGTATCAAAGAGAAACGAGTGTCACTAAAACTTATCCATCGGTGTAAACTACACCACCATTGTATACTCGAGAACTACTTTCACTGAAAGAGAACACCCTTGCAACCCAAGGAGACTGGACTAGGATTCATATTGAATTCGAACGAGTATAAAATTCCGGTGTCTTTAATTCCTGCATATTTACTACTGCTTTTATATTCTGTTGCATTATTATCTCGCTATCATAACTAGTCGACTACTTGCAATACTAGCCAACTGACAAAGAATAAAATTAAAAATAGTCAATTCACCCCCTCTTGCACTTTCATTGGTATCAGAGCGTGGCTCACATTTTATTTACTTTTCTTAACAACTTGTGAGAAAAGATCATGGCAAACCAAATCATTGTTGGAGCACTTTTCTAGGAAGGAACATCACAAGTCAGACCACCATACTTCAACGATCAACACTTCTCTCACTGGAAAGTGCGTGTAGAAATTTACGCAAAATCCTATGATGTCAAGGTATGGAGAGTCATCAAAAAGAGAAACTACCCACTACCTGTTGCTGCTCAACCCCCTGCTGATCCTGAAGATATTGATGCATACACTGAAGAACAAATGACAATTTTGCAAGTTAATGCAAAAGCAAGGAATCTGCTTTACAATGCTATAAGTGGTGAAGAATATGAGAAGATCTCCAGTTGCGACACGGCCAAGGAAATGTGGGATGAACTCGAAGTTACTTATGAAGGAATGAGCAAGGTGAAAGAAACTCATATCAATATGCTGGTTCATGACTACGAACTTTTACAGATGAAGAAAGGAGAATCCATTGAAGAAATGTTTGCTACATTCAACAAAATCATAAGTGATCTAAAAGCATTTGGCAAGACATACTCAAGTGGTGATCAAGTTAGGAAAATTCTGAGAAGTCTACCTACCACTTGACAGACAAAGGTCGTCACACTTGAATCTTAAGATCTGAACAAAATGTCATATGATGAACTTCGAGGAGAACTCATAACTTTTGAAAAAACTCACCTCAAGAAAACTACTCAAGAAGAGAAGAAGAAGACTGTAGCTTTCAAAGCTAGAACTGATAGAACAGAAAGTGACGTTGATGATGACCCTAAAGTTCTTAAAGAAGAAATTTCTCTAGTATTAAGAAACATGGACGAACTAATGAGAAGATACAGAAACACCAATATAGGTAGGTTGCCATCCATACGAACCATATAGTAAACAATACAAAAATGATGGAAAATGTTATGAATGTGGAAGATTCGAACATGTTCAAGCTGAATGTCCTGAGCTTAAGAGAAAAGTCTCCTGAGGAATCAACAAGAACAAATCATTCGGAAGCTGGAGTGATGAAGACATTTTAGAACATGAGGAAATAGCCAACTTATGTTTTATGAAGATCCTAGAAAACAATATGAAGAAGATCTCTGGATGCTGGACAGATGAGGACGATTCAGACGATGATGAAAAAGACGAAAATGAAAATTATTTCATGGAACGAGGTGAAACAAGCGAGATAAGACCCTATAACTGTGAAAGATGTAATGAATTGCAGGATATTCTTGATCTTACTCTGTTACAAAAACTGTTTGATGAAATAAAAAGACTCAATAGAGAAGTAGGTGATTGGAAACTCTAACTTGAAGTATGAGAAATTGAACAAGATGTACTTTAGGATGAGTATGATGGATTACTTGTGCAGCTTAACCGCATGCGCAAATCCACCAGTCACAGTTCCACTAGGTCCAATCAGACGTCTTACAAGTTGACTAAAGAAGGACCAGCCGGAACAGAGTCAACTAGTTCTGACTCAAGTGGGAACTCCAAAACTGGATCAAGTCCCAAATGTCACTACTGTAATAAGAGTGGACATAAATATTCTTTTTGTCGTTTTCGTAAATCAAATATGTCAGGATGGGTTTAGAGACCCAAAAATAATCCTGAATCTAGTAATACTAACCAGAAAGGACCCAAGCAAACTTGGATACCTAAGAAAAGATAAAAATCATGTTTTGCAGGAACACCACAGAAGAAGTCGCAAAGGAAAATGGTATTTGGATAGTGCGTGTTCCAGTCACATGACATGAGACAAGATTCTGTTTAAAGAAGTTACAAAAATTGATGGAGGAAATGTAAAATTTGGTACCGGAACAGTTCCTTTCAACAACAATTGCGATATCACTGAAGTCTATCTCGTGGATGGACTTAACTACAATCTCCTAAGTATAAGTCAACTATGCGACTCAGGATATAAGGTAAAATTTAAGAAAATAGGTTGTGCCATTTAGGACGAATCAGGTAAAACAATCCTCCCAGGTAAAAGGTATGGAAATATTTATATTCTTGATGGTTTTGAAAGTATAGATGGTAATATTTGCTTAACTTCTATTTCTGATGATCCTTGGCTATGGCATAAGAAACTTGGTTGAACGGAAAAACATGAATTTTAGAACGGAAAAACATGATAGAAAAACTTTCCAAACGTGTATTAGTTATTGGTTTAGCCAAACTGAATTTTTCTAGAAATCATGTGTGTGATGCATGTCAAATTGGTAAGCAAACCAGAAATTCTTTCAAAAGCAAAGATATTGTATCTACTTCAAAGCCTTTATAATTACTTCATATGGATTTATTTGGACCTACTAGAACTTCCATCATTGGAGGTAAAATATATGCTTTTGTTATTGTTGATGATTACTCACGTTTCACTTGGGTGATTTTTCTATCTCACAAAGATGGAGCTTTGAAAAATTTCGAGATTTTGTGTAAAAAGGTTGAGAGAGAAAAATGATTTCTTATTACTACTGTGCAAAGTGATCATAGAGGAGAATTTGAAAGCCGAGCATTTGAAGATTTCTGTAATGATCAAGTATATACTCACAACTTCTCTGCACCAAGATCACCTCAACAAAATGGACTGGTTGAGCGGAAAAACATGACTCTAAAGGATATGGCCAGAACCATGCTACTAGAACATTCATTGCCAAATCACGTCTGGGCAGAAGGTGTAAGTACTACTTGTCACATTCTGAATTGATGCCTCATTAGACCAATCCTGAAAAAAAATGCATATGAACTATAGAAAGGTAAACGACCGAATGTAAGTTATTTTCATCCTTTTGGAAGTAAGTGTTTCATTCATAACAATTGTAAGGACAATCTTGAAAAATTTGATCCAAGAAGTGATGAAGGTATTTTTATAGGTAACTCTTTGAACAATAGATCTTTTAGAGTTTATAATAAACGCACTTTTTTCGTAGAAGAATCAGTACATGTTGTTTTTGATGAGAATAACACTCGGGCCGAGAAAGAATTCATTGCAGGTGACGATGAGAAAATACAAAAATCTCAAGAGGCAAACAAACCTCAAGAGTCAACTAGTAAACCTACCAACATGGAAGAGTCGACTAATGTTATCAACAATAGTCAACCAGAAGTACCAAAAGAGTCAGCTGCTCCTGTTTTC
The DNA here is from genome assembly GCA_005239495.1 of Nicotiana undulata. Taxonomy (NCBI): domain Eukaryota; kingdom Viridiplantae; phylum Streptophyta; class Magnoliopsida; order Solanales; family Solanaceae; genus Nicotiana; species Nicotiana undulata. Next base: position 145,639 of record ML296750.1, read on the forward strand.
CGTCCAAATGAATGGAGGAGTGAACCAGAGTATCCTAAAAAATTCATCATAGGAGATCCAAACGAAGGAATGAAAACAAGAAGAGCTCTCAAAAAGAAAGCAAACATAGCCTTGATATCCTAGATTGAGCTGAAGAAAATTAAAGAAACCTTGAAAGACTCAAGCTGGGTTCATGCAATGCAGGAAAAACTAGATCAATTTGACAAAATCAAGTGTGGAAACTGACACCCAAACCAGAAAATGCTCCGGTTATAGGAACAAAATGGGTTTTCAGAAACAAGCTGAATGAAGATGAAAAAGTTATCAGAAACATAGCTAGACTAGTCGCTCAAGGGTACTCACAGCAAGAAGGAGTCGTCTATGACGAAATATTTGCTCCTGTAGCACGACTGGAATCTATAAGAATTCTTCTTGCATATGCATCTTTCAAAAGATTCAGGCTGTTCCAGATAGATGTTAAAAGTGCGTTTCTAAATGAGTTCATCTAAGAAGAAGTTTATGTGAAACAACCTCCTGGATTTGAAGACTCAAAGTTTCCCTACCAAGTGTTTAAACTGACCAAAGCTCTCCACGAGCATAGCACGAACGACTCAACTCATTTCTCATTGATAATGGCTTCACAAGAGGTAAAATAGATACTACTTCGTTCATTAAAAGATCATCTGAAGGTAATCTCATTATTCAAATCTATGTTGATGATATTATCTTTGGTAGTACTAATCCCCTTCTATGCAAGGAACTTCTGATCTTATGCAAAGTGAATTTGAAATGAGTATGATGGAAGAACTAACATTCTTCCTTGGATTACAAATTCAACAATCTGAAGAAGGGACTTTCATATGCCAAACCAAGTACACCAAGGAACTGATTCAGAAGTTTTGCATGGATAATGCAAAAGCTATCAGCACTCCTATGAGTCCCTCAACAAATCTTAATAAAGATGAACATGGAACCTCTGTTGATGAAACTAAGTATCGAGGAATGATTGGGTCTCTTCTTTATTTAGATGCTAGTCGACCAGATATCATGTTTAGTGTGTGTAAATGTGCCAGGTTTCAGTCATCTCCAAAGGAATCTCATCTGACAACAGTCAAAAGAATTATTCGATATCTTATTGGAACTGCTTCTTAGGGGTTATGGTATCCTCACTCTAACACTTTCAATTTAGAAGGTTTTTCAGATGCTGATCTTGCAGGTGACAAGGAATACGGAAAAAGTACTAGTGGAACATGGCAACTACTTGGCAAAGCTTTGGTGTCTTGGAACAGTAATAAAAAAGGATCAGTCGCATTATCCATGACTAAAGCTGAATACATTGCCATCAGACAATGTTGTGCCCAATTACTTTGGATGTCTCATCAACTTGGTGACTATGAACTTTCTTTTAAACCTATACCAATTTTCTGTGACAATTCTAGTGCTATTTGTCTCTCAAAAAATCTTGTGCATAATTCTAGAGCAAAGCATATAGATATCAAACATCATTTCATTAGAGATCATGTTCTTAAAGGAAATATAGAAATATTATTTGTTGGAACTAATGATCAATTAGCTGATATCTTCACTAAGCTCCTATTAGAAGAAAGATTTTGCTTATTAAGAGAACTTCTTGACATAGTGTGCATTAGCGGTAAATATTAGGACCAATGTGTCATTGACTAACTTATGTGTGCCTAATGTTTTATTTCGTTTTGTAATCATTAATTGCGCCTCTGATTTCCCTATTTTCCCCTCTCATTTCACATCAGTTGCAGAGTTCAAAGAAGGAAATTAAATCATCGCATCTTCTCGTCTAACACCCTTTCCTTTTCTGCACTCAACCGTCAGAAAACCCTTTTTTAATGCCCAAGTCTCTTTTCAATCCCCATCATCCTCTCCGTGTAGAAACCCTTCTCAGAAACCCTCTCAATCGAAAATTCTCTTTAATGGCCAAACACCCTAAGAACCCCTCCGCCTCTACCAGAAAAAGCACTCGTTCCAGAGACAAAACCCCTGCTCAACCTCCTAAACAAGTAGACCTAAGGTTTGAACATTCTGAAGGTTTTGCCTCTTCTCAGGATGACCTATCTGACCATTCTCAACCTCTAGGATAAAAAGCTTTAGGTAAACGTCCTATAGAAGAAACCCCTGTTTCGTTCACTCCAAAGAAATCCAAAATCGATCTTTCCAGCACTCTAGAGTCTGACCTAAACTTCTAGGATTCCCTAAATAGGGATTTCTTTATCGCCTTGAAAGACAAGCCTATTGTTCATGGGAGGATAGTCAATCTTGATGACATGGAAGCCCACAACTGTAAGGTAAAAGATCTTTTCGTCTATCAAGGATGGTCTAAGTTCTTCTCTGTTCCTATGCCCAAAGTATATGAACCCCTGGTAAGAATGTTCTAAGCAAATCTTCGCTCTAGTAAGCCTGATAGGTTGGAGTCCTTAGTGCTAAGCAAGCGTATTGTTCTTGATTGTGCATTGTTTTGATTCAATTTTTTAGTGTAAGTGCTCTGGTTTCCCTATGCTTTTCAAAAACTCTTGGCCTGATGATTTTGAAATTTCCTTTGATCAAGAGAAAATGTGTATTGCTGAGTGTTCCTCTGATTCCATTCCTAACCAGTTAGGTCCTAGTGATGTAAGTTTCGAAATCCGTGTTCTAGCCCATATTGTTTCCACCTCTTTACTCCCTCGTACCGGTTCCTTCTCCACTTTCTCTCTCAGGGACACCTTCTTAGTCTACTGTCTTGTGACTAAACTCAAGATCAAACTGTCCTACTAGGTTATCAACTTCATGATTGAGAGTGCTGAAGACCCCACGAGTCTATCCTATGGCATGGTCATTACCCACATTCTGGTAGCCCACAATATTTCTATCTCTGAATATCCCTCCATCCTGGTTTCCAAATCTTACAATTCCAGAGATTTCGTGAGTATGGGGGTATATGTGTATGAAAGGTCCATGGGTTAAGAAACAAGAGAGTGAAGTCAAACCTGCTCTGACCGATTCAAAATCCAAACCTTCTGCTTCCCTTCCTAGCCAGAGTGATCCAGATATTTCTGAAAAACTCCATGACATTGTCTCTCAACTATCTGAAATCAAGGATCTTCTCTCTTCCACTCAGTCCATTGTTGGTGACATTCATGCCATCTCCAAGGAGACAGGATCTGATGTATATAAAATTTGAGTTGCAGTTCTCAGGGTAATGGAAAATGTTGTCAAGGAATTCAAGGAGATTCATGACAGGTTTGATGGAATGAGTATCTCAGCCACTACCAGCTTTGATCAAATGAAGGAGGCGATTTGCAACACTCTTACATATTTTCTGCGCCATTAATGTGGAAGTTTAAGATAATTTTTTTTGGTCATATGTGTTTGGACTAGGTTCCCAGTCGACAGATGATATTTTGTTGTTTTGCTTAACTATATCCCTGCAAACTCCTTTACGCTATCAATCATATTTTGGCTTGCATTCCCTCTTTGCTGATGTCAAAAAGGGGGAGAAAAGGATATATGTAATAATACAGGTACAATAAAGAACAAGTCGACTCAAGTACATGACCAAGGTAAGCACTTACTAAGGGGGAGTCATGACGAACGAGTCGACTACAACACTTATTGAGGGGGAGCCATGAAGTCATGGATCCTGCAGAAGCAGTCGACTACCAGAGTCTAGTAGCAGTCGGCTATCAAGGCCTCTTACTGAGGGGGAGTAAAATACAGGGAAGTCAACTGGTGTTTATACATATATTATTTTGTCATCATCAAAAAGGGGGATATTGTTAGAACTGATTTTAATGATGAAAATAATATATCTGTTGTATGTGTAGGTACCTCAGAAACATACTCAAGATTGAAGGGACAAATCAAATAAGATCACTGAATGCATCCAAAGGTCTTGTGTTTGGGGGGAGTGTGGGCGGCTTCCTTTTCGACTTCAAGCACTATTTTTGCACTGAAGACGGTGACAAATTCAGCGAGCACTTGTGACTTTATCACCGTTCGCGGTTGGTACGTGATATCGTGCTCGCTTAGCTCGACGACCCATTTGGACAGCCTTCCCGATAGCTCGGGTTTATGTAAAATGATTCTTAGGGGGAAATTGGTGACGACCAAGATAAGGTGACATTGGAAATATGGTCTAAGCTTTCGTGAAGCTATGACTGAGGCCAAAGCTAGTTTCTCGATGTGTGGGTACCTCGTCGCAACATCGACTGGTGTTTTGCTAATGTAATAGATGGAAGATTGCGTACCTTTGTTTTCTCGAATTAGGAATGCGCTTACAACTAACTCAGATACAACTAGATAAACGAGGAGACGCTCCCCCGATTCTGGTTTTGAAAGCAAGGGCGGCAATGAAAAGTATGATTTCAGTTTCCTTTGAGCCTGGACGCACTCCGAAGTCCATTGGAGGCACCTATCAGACGACTTCAAGATGAACCTTGATAGGGCGACAATGCGGCTAGTCAACGTTTGGACCTATTTTTGGTGGTCAAGAGTTCGGGTATTCCCTCGATGACTTTGATAGGGTCAGAGTTGACCTCGATCCCTCGTTGTGATACCAGGAAACCTAAGAACTTTCCTGAGGCTACGCCGAATGCACACTTCTCCGGGTTTAGTTTCATTCCGTACCATCTGAGTATGTCGAAAGTTTCTTTTAGATGGTCGATGTGATCTTCTCCCCTTTTTGACTTGAGCATGTCATCTATATACTTCCATAGTTTTACTGAGTTGATCTTTGAACATCCTTGTCACCAACCTTTGATAAGTCGCCCCCGCATTCTTTAGTCTAAAGGGCATGACCCTGTGGCAATACATTCCTTGATAAATGATGAACGTGATTTTTTCGTTATCTTTCTCCTCCATAAGAATCTGAATATAGCCTAAGTAAGCGTTTAAGAAGCTTAGTAGCTCATGCCCGTCCGTTGTGTCAGTGAGTTGGTCGTGTGGGGCAACGAGAACAAATCCTTTAGGCATGCTTTGTTCAAGTCTGTGAAGTCTACGCACATCCACCATTTCCCATTCTTCTTTTTAACCATTACTACGTTGGCGACCCACTTGGGATACTTCGTCTCCCTGATAGAACCATTTTCAAACAATTTTTCCACCTCCCCGCACACGATGTCATTGATTATAGAATTGAATTTGTGCCTGACCTGCCTCGCTAGGGGGTGGAAGGGGTCAACGTTTAATTTATACATGGATATTTCCTTTGGGATGCGCAGTATATCTGCATGGTTGAAATTAAACAAATTCGCAATAGCTTTTAAGAATTAACTGAATTTACCTGGTTCCTGAAGTTTGCAACCGATATAGGCCTTCTTGCTATGGTCGTTGGGATCTAATTGAACGGGGTCAAGGTCTTCTATGGACGATCCTACAACTTCGAGTTAGTCGGGGTCTTTGATACCTACCTCGATACCGTCATGTCCCGACCTCGATCCTGTTGATTGCTATGCCTTATTTTCTATGTCTTTCCTTTGTTGGGCGACCATGCTACCTAAAGAAATGCGGTAGCATTTCTATGACATATGCTGCTCTTCTCGTATGCTGAATACTCTCCATGGAGTTGGGAATTTGATGACTTGGTACAAGCTGTAAGGGACATCCTAATTGGGGTGTATCCACAGTCGTCCCACTATGGCGTTGTACATGGTGTCTTGATCCATGCTGTGGAATTTGGTTTATAGAGTCACGCCGCCGGCCAGAATGGGGAGAGTGATTCCCCCTACGTCTGTTCAACTACATTGTCAAAACTAGTTAGCGTGATGCAGCGCGATACTATCTTATTCTCGAGTCTCATTTGGGTAATTACTCGGGGATGGATAATGCACGCAACGTTCTCATCATCTGTCATAATGAGTTTAACATCAATATCTAAAATTCACAAATTAATAGCGAGGGCGTCATTATAAGGATCGCTTGAGTCTGACTCGTCAAATGATACTTTCTTCAAGTTCGTCGATCTTCGCAAGAGATAGATTGCTTGAGTTTGTGGGTAGTTGTGAACTTCACGCTAGTGATAGAGGCGTAGTTGCCGCCGCCAATGATCGCTTGGGTTTGTGGGTAGTTGTGAACTTCACGCTGTTGATAGAGGCGTAGTTGCCGCCGCCAATGATCATGTTGATGGTACGAGCTAGTGAGGGTGGCTTAGGTGGTCCTTGATGTTCGCGTCATCTGGAGAAAAATTGGTTCTTCCCCTATCGCTTAGCAGCTCTTTAAGGTGTCCTTTTCATAACATGTTCATGACAACCTGCCTCACGGCGATGCAATCTTTAGTCTAGTTCCCTTGTTCCTGGTGGAACTCACACAGGGCGTAAGATTTTCTGGTGTTAGGGTCCGATCTCATCTTTGGCGGCCGCTTCACTTTTGGCCCGAGCTTCTCCAGGGCGTAGACTATATCTGTAGGTGACACACAAATATTGTGAGTAGATAATAAGGGGGTATACCTCTGCCGCTCCGATGAGTTCTCGCCTTTGATCTGGATGGACCTTCTTCGTAGCGGGGGAAGGGCGCAATTGTCATTCTAATATATGGTTGACGTCGTTCCCTGTTAGGTCGCAGAATTGGATGATCTCTTCTAGCATTTTCTCTATGATCCTTTCTTGATTCGGCTTGTACCGAGGTTAGTCGGTGGGTTGGCCCGTTGAGGTTGTCCCAGGTGGTTGGGTGTACTTCATCAATCGACTCAAAAGTTTCCTCGTTGCTCTTGAACTACCCTTACTCAGTCTGTTCTGAAAAGCTGCGACCGCCATCCCTTCAGACACGTTTGGCAAAGTCATCCTTACTCGGTTGAACCAGGCGAGAAAGTCCCTCAGTCCCTCTCCCAGAGATTGTTTAATAGTAAATTTGTCATTCAGTCTCTTCACAACCTTCTTGGCTCCGGCGTGGGCCGTTACGAACTTGTCAGCCATTTTTTCAAAGTTTTATATGGAGCGTGCTAGTAGCTGCAAATACCAGGTTAATGCCCCTCCTATGAGGGTTTCGCCGAACTTCTTCAGCAAGATGGAAGACACCTATTCTTTGGCGAGGTCGTTGCCTTTTACGGCGGTGACGTAATGAGTCACATGATCTTCAGGGTCGGTTGGCCGACATATATTCTGAGGTAGGGTGACATTTCAAAGGTTTTTGGTATATCATGTGGGATTGCATCATCTGTAACGACCCGATCTGTCGTTACGTAGAATCTGCATTATAATTACTGTATGTGACTTGTTATAGGTTGGTTATACTGTTATTGACGTGTTTGGGTTGGTAGGCTTGAAATCGAATGGTTGTAGTGAGAGTTCAGTCACTTAGTCTTTAAAAATAGCCTTGAAGTGGGAAAAGTCAACTGAGAGTTGACTTATTAGTAAACGACCTCGGAATGCGGATTTTATGGCGCGGATAGTTTCGTTAGGTGATTTGGGACTTAGGAACGTGTTCAGAATAATTTTGTGATGTCCGGTGTAGAATTAGGCTTGAATTGGCAAAAGTTAGTTTTTGGTGATTTCCGACCGGCAGTGGAAAATAGGCTATCGGGGTCGGAATGGAATTCCGACAGTCGAGACAGGTTCGTAATGTCATTTTGGACATGTCTGCAAAATTTCAGTTCAATCGGAGTTGTTTTGGATAGTTTCGGCATCATTGGTGGATTTTAAAAATATCAAAGTTCTTAGGCTTAAATCCGATGTAATTTTGGTGTTCCGAGGGTGCAACTAAGTTTGAATGATCATATATGACGTGTTAGTATGTTTGGTTGTGGTCCCGAGGGGCTCGGGATTGATTTTGGGTGGTTAATGGACTCATTTGGACTTAGAAACATTGTTGGTTTTCTGGTTTTTGTGCAGCAGGGATTTGTGCATCGCGATCGCATGGCAAAGGCCGCGATCGCGTAGAGTACTCTGAGGGTCAGGAAAATTTGTGCATCGCGATCGCGTGTATAGGAGTGCGATCGCGTAGGTTTGGAAGAATGGGAAGTGCGATCGCGTGACCTAGTCCGCGATCGCGTAGAGCTAGCCAGGCGCGTGGGGAGCGGGGTCAGTTGGTCATCATGACCGCGTGTGATGGTATACGATCGCGTGGAGTAGGGAACCAAATCATCGCGATCGCGTGGGCTAAGCCGCGATCGCAGAGAGTAAAAATGGGAGGCAGTGAAATTGGCCTTCGAGATCGCGAGGGGTTTTCCGCGATCGCGGTTAAGGAAATTCCTGGGCAGTATTAAAATAAACCCTCCGCGACCATTAACCCTTTTTACACCATTTGTGAACGGAAAGAGAGGTTTTGCGGCGATTTGAAGAAGGGAAATCATTGTTCTTCGTCGAGGTAAGTATTTTGGATCTTAAAACTTGATTATAGGTGATTAAGGAACATAATCACAGTGTAAATTTATGGAAAATCAGTAGAAAAAGGGAAAGTTAGGGCTTGAGATTATGAGACCTTTAAGGGTCGATTTGAGGGGTCAAACGAACTCCGATTTTAGCGTTCTTTATATGTACGTACTCGTGATATGATGAAGAACATTTTTGTACAAAAATTTCTGAGTTCCGAGACGCGGTCTCGGGGGTCGGGCTTTGACCGATTTCGGATTTTTGAGCTAAAATTGACATTTTCAATTGGAATTCGTTCCTTAAGCATAATTTAATGATAAAGGTTTGATCTTTATAGATTTGGAGCGTTCGGAAGTTGATTTGAGAGGCACGCGTATTGCGGAATAGTTTTCGGGTTAGTTTGAGGTAAGTAATGTCTTTAAATCCTGTCCTGAGGGTATGAAACCCCGGACTATACACCCTTTCATGGGTTTTGAAATGCAAAGGTTGAAACTTTGGAGATATATTCCTTACTTAGGCGACTATTGAGTTGCGAAACTGATTTTTAAGCCTATGCTTAATTGTGTATATATATATATATATATTTGATATGAATTGGGTTGTGAGCCATGTTTGGGGCCTAGTGCCGATCTTTTTACTCCTTAGGGGATGTTTTTACTATTTTCCTCACTGATATGTTATGATTTTACACTCAGTCTTTTCTGTGAAATTGTTTTGACACTCAGAGTATTTTGATACTATTTCTTGAAAATGAAACATTGTTTTTGGGTCGAGAACCCGATATATTTATGGCCTGAAAGGCAAATTGAGAGTGTCTGACTGAGTGAGGCTGGTGGCCTATATTGTGAGGATGTTATGATATGAGTGTGGCTGCTGGCCAATATTGTGAGTGATTTATGCCATGATGTGGCTTGTTTATAGCGCTTGGGCTGTAGGAGCCCCTCCGGAGTCTGTACACACCCCCAATGAGCGTAGGTACCTAATGAATGATATTGCCCGCGGGGCTGATACAAAGTGACTGTGAGGTTGCCTGATGGGCAGAGTGACTGTGAGGTTGCCTGATGGGCTGATACTAAAAGAAATTGTTACGAGAAATGATTATGGCCCGAGGGGCAGTTTTATCAAGATTTTTTTTACTGAGTTTTCGAACTATGATTTACTTCGTTTTCAAACTGGGTTTTACTGAGAATTTTACTGAGATATACTGATATTACACTTTTTTCAAAGGATTTCTGGAAACTGATTTTTGAACTCATGTATTTGATGAATACTATCTGCTGACTTGGTGTTTTACTGGCTTTTGTGAATTGGTGTATCTGTACTATGTGTTTTATAATTCTCAGACTGTGATTTATTTTCATTACTACTGAGTTGGCGTACTCATAAAGACTCCCTGTGCCTCTGTGCACAGATCCAGGTACTAGTTCGCAGCAGTAGCTGACGCAGTTGATAGCAGCATTTCACGGGATTTCGAGGTAGCTGTCCAGCGTCCACAGTTTCTTCGTTTCCCTTCCTTATTTAGTTTTAGTATTTCATTCCTAGACTATATTGAGATATTAGTATAGTTTATTTTATTCGTAGATGCTTGTGACCATGTTGACTCCAGTCTTGGAAGGTTTTGTTTAGAGTTATTTAGACTATTATTGGGGCGCTATAACTTAAATAAATTATTATTTTGCTACGTTGCTATTTTTATTGAACTGTGCCTTATTATAAATCGAATAAATGCGTAGTGATGTGATGGTTGGCTTGCCTAGTTCCACGATAGGCACCATCACGGCCTGCTAGGATTTGGGGTCGTGACAAGTTGGTATCAGAGCCCTAGGTTACATAGGACTCAACGGTCATGAGCAGGTTCAGTAGAGTCTTGCGGATCGGTACAGAGACGTCTGTGCTTATCTTCGAGAGGCTGCAGAACTTTTAGGAAACATCTCTATTTTTCTTGAACCCTTTCATGCCAATCTATTGATTCTTGAAATCTAAACTTACGTTGTTTCATTCTCTCACAGATGGTGAGGACACGCAATACCGATCAGGGTGACCAGGCACCAGCCAGACCCACAAGGGGTTGGGGCCTTGGTAGAGGTAGGGACCAACCCGTGCAGCAGTCGGGACAGTGCCACATGATCCCCCTATCGTTCAGGATCAGGTTCCTGCCGATGGTGCTCCAGCGGGACATGCTTAGGCACCAACAGTTCCTATTGTTATTCCGGGTCTTCAGGATACCCTGGCTCAGATATTGACGGTGTGTTCCAGTTTAGCTCAAGCAGTACCTATGTCTACTACTGCCACTGCAGCTTAGGCCGGGGGAGGCAATCAGACTCCAGCTGCCCGGACACCTAAGCAGGCTGAACGGGGTATTCAGGCACCGGGAGAAGCCCCAGCTCAGCCAGTTGCTCTAGTTCAGGATTATGTCGTCCCTGCTATGCCTGAGGACGAGTAGCGCAGGCTAGAGAGGTTTAGCAGACTTCACCCTCTGACTTTCAGTGGCACAGAGGGCGAGGATGCCCAAGGTTTTTTGGATAAATGTCAGAAGATGCTTCACACTGCTGGTATTCTGGAGACCATCGGAGTTTCATTTGCTACTTATCAGTTTGCTGGTGCTGCTTTTACTTGGTGGGAGTCATTCGAGAGGCGTAGGCTGGTTGGTTCAGCACCTCTCACCTGGCAGCAGTTCTCCATGATCTTTTTGGAGAAGTATGTTCCTCAGTCCCACAGAGAGGAGCAACGCAGACAGTTTGAGCAGTTGCGTCGGGGAGAGTTGTCAGTTATTCAGTATGAGATGAGGTTTTCCGAGTTGGCCAGACATGCTTCTGAGATTGTCCCTACTGACAGGGAGAGGATTAGGAGGTTTGTAGATGGTCTTACTTATCAGCTTCGGATCTTGATGACCAAAGAGAGGGTGTTTGGAGCTATATTTGAGCAGGTTGTTGACATTGCTCGGGACATTGAGTCGGTTCGTAGGCAGGATTGTGAGAAGAGAGAGGTCAAGAGGCCTCGGGGAGCAGGTAGCTTCAATAGTTCCCCTTCTACAGGGCAGTTTCAGCACATCAATGGTCGTCCATTTAGACCTCCACAGCCAGTTCGCCCAACTTACAGTGGTGTATCTTCGGGGCAAAGTCCTCGCAATTCTTATCAAGGACGTTCATCTTTTAGTGCTCTTCTAGTTCAGGGTTCTTCTATGCATGGTTCGTCTGGTGGTTATCATGGTGGCAGGGGTTTTCGTCAGTTTTCATCTCCAGCTCCAGGTAGTTGTTATGAGTGTGGAGAGTTCGGACATGAGTGGAGGCGGTGTCCCCGTCGTCTTAGTAGTTCATCTCAACAGAGGGTTCAGCCCACGGCTTCAGCCCCAGTCACTTCACCATCTACTTAGGCAGCTAGGGGAGGTGGTCAGGCAGCCAGAGGCCGCCCTAGAGGGGGAGGTCGAGCAGGTGGAGGCCAGCCACGTATTTATGCACTTCCGGCTAGGCCTGATGCTATGGCTTCAGATGCGGTGATTACAGGTACTATTTCAGTTTGTCACAGTGATGCTTTGGCTTTATTTGACCCTGGTTCCACGTACTCTTATGTCTCATCCTATTTTGCTCATTTTCTGAATATGCCCCGTGAGTCTTTGGTTACGTCTGTTCATGTTTTGACTCCGGTGGGTGATACTATTGTTGTGGACCGTGTGTATAGGTCATGTTATATATCTATTGGGGTTCTAGAGACTCGAGTGGACTTGATGTTACTAAGTATGGTCGATTTTGATGTAATTCTGGGCATGGATTGGTTGTCACCATGTCATGCTATCCTTGATTGTCACGCTAAGACCGTTACCTTAGCTATGCCCGGAGTTCCGAGAGTTGAGTGGAAAGGGTCTATAGAGCATGTACGTAGCAGAGTGATTTCTTATTTAAAGGCTCAGCGTATGGTTGAGAAAGTGTGCGAATCTTATCTTGTTTTTGTGAGGGTTGTTAGTAGTGAGACTCCGTCTGTTGATTCTGTTCCTGTAGTCCGTGATTTTCTGGATGTATTCCCTGCAGACCTTCCAGGCATGCCACCTGACAGGGATATTGATTTTGGTATTGACCTGGTGCCAAACACTCAGCCTATCTCTATTCCACCTCACCGCATGGCACCAGCGGAGTTGAAAGAATTGAAAGAACAACTTCAGGAACTCTTAGATAAGGGGTTCATTCAGCCGAGTGTGTCACCTTGGGGTGCACCAGTGTTGTTTGTGAAAAAGAAAGATGGCTCCATGCGTATGTGTATTGATTATAGACAGTTGAATAAGGTTACAGTGAAGAATCGTTATCCTTTTCCTCGTATTGATGAATTATTTGATCAGCTTCAGGGAGCTAAGGTGTTCTCCAAGATTGACTTAAGGTCTGGGTATCATCAGCTGAAGATTCGAGATTCTGTCATTCCGAAGACTCCTTTCAGGACCAGATATGGTCATTATGAATTCCTGGTTATGTCATTTGGGCTGACCAATGCCCCAGCCGCGTTCATGCAATTGATGAATAGTGTGTTCCAGCCTTACCTTGATTCGTTCGTCATTCTGTTCATTGATGACATCCTGGTTTATTCCCGCAGCCAGTAAGAGCATGCTCAACACTTGAGGGTTGTGTTACAGAGATTGAGGGAGGAGAAGCTTTATGCAAAGTTCTCCAAGTGTGAATTTTGGCTTGGTTCAGTAGCTTTCTTGGGGAACGTGGTGTCTAGTGAGGGTATTCAAGTTGATCCAAAGAAGATACAAGCGGTGCGGAGTTGGCCCAGACCATCCTCAGCTACTGAAATTGGGAGTTTCCTCGGTTTGGAGGGCTGTTACCGTTGCTTTGTGGAAGGATTCTATTCTATTGCTTCACCATTGACCAGATTGACCCAGAAGGGTGCTCCATTCAGATGGTCCTATGAGTGTGAGGAGAGATTTCATAAGCTCAAGTCAGCATTGACCACAGCTCCGGTTTTGGTTTTGCCTACTGGTTCGGGTTCTTACACAGTCTATTGTGATGCTTCTAGAGTTGGTTTGGGAGCGGTGTTAATGCAGGACGGTAGGGTGATTGCCTACACGTCTAGACAGTTGAAGGTTCACGAGAAGAACAACCCAGTGCACGATCTTGAGTTAGCTGCCATCGTTCATGCCTTAAAGATCTGGCGCCATTACATGTATGGGGTACAACGTGAGATTTTCACTGATCATCGTAGCTTGCAGTATCTGCTGAGGCAGAAGGACTTGAATTTGCGTCAGAGAAGGTGGTTAGAGATCCTTAAGGACTATGACTTAACTATTTTGTATCACCTGGGAAAGGCCAATGTAGTGGCCGATGCCTTGAGTCACAGAGCCGAGAGTTTGGGAAGTCTAGCTTACCTTTACAGAGCGACCTTTAGCCCTTGATGTTCAGGCTTTAGCGGGTCAGTTAGTGAGATTGGGTTTATCAGACCCTCCACGGGTTGTAGCTAACATGGCTTCCCGGTCTTCTTTATTTGATCAGATTAAGGCAGGACAGTATGATGACCGGCACTTGTTAGTTCTTTAGGATATAGTTCGTCGGGGTGATTCCAGAGATGTGACTATTGGTGATGATGGAGTTATGAGGATGCAGGGCCGTATTTGTGTGCCCAATATAGAGGGTATTCGAGAGTTAATATTAGCCGAGGCTCACAGCTCGCGGTATTCTATCCATCCGGGTGCCGCAAAGATGTATCAGGATTTGAGACAGCACTATTGGTGGAGGCGGATGAAGAGAGATATTGTTGAGTATGTAGCACGGTGTCTCAACTGCCAGCAGGTCAAGTATGAGCACTAGAGACCAGGTGGTTTGCTTTAGAGGTTAGATATTCCAGAGTGGAAATGGGAGAGAATTACTATGGACTTTGTAGTTGGGCTTCCACGGACTTCGAAGGGTTTTGATGCTATTTGGGTCATTGTGGATAGATTGACCAAGTCCGCGCATTTCATTCATGTCAGTACTACTTATACTTCAGAGTGGTTAGCTGGTATTTACATTAAGAAGATTGTCCGGTTTCATGGAGTTCCGATTTCTATTATTTCTGACAGAGGTACTTAGTTCACATCTCAGTTTTGGAGGGTCGTACAGAAAGGTATGGGTACTGATGTAGAGTTGAGCACTGCATTACACCCTCAGACCGACGGGCAGTCGGAACAGACTATTCAGATATTGGAGGATATGTTACGGGCTTGTGTGATTGATTTTGGTGGTTCATGGGATCAGTTTCTGCCACTAGCGGAGTTTGCATACAATAATAGCTACCAATCCAGTATTCAGATGGCCCCGTATGAGGCTTTATATGGTAGGAGGTGTAGATCTCCGGTTGGTTGGTTCGAGCCTGGTGAGGCTAAGTTATTGGGCACAGATTTGATTCAGGATGCGTTGGAGAAGGTGAAGTTGATTCAGGAGCGACTTCGCATGACGCGGTCTAGACAGAAGAGTTATGCGGACTAGAACGTTCGGGACGTGTCTTTTATGGAAGGTGATAAGTTACTGCTGAAGGTATCACCCATGAAGGGTGTTATGAGGTTCGGAAAGAGAGGATTGAGGTACTTCAGAAGGTTGGAGAGGTGGCTTACAGATTTGCCTTGCCACCCAGCTTGTCGAGTGTTCATCCGTTTTTTCATGTGTCAATGCTCAGGAAATATGTTGGTGACCCGTCTCATGTGTTAGATTTCAGCACAGTTCAGCTCGAGGGTGATATGTCATATGAGGTGGAGCCACTAGAAATTTTGGCTCGTGAGGTCAGAAAGCTGAGATCTAAGGAGATAACATCAGTGAAGGTGCAGTGGAGAGGTCAGCCAGTGGATGAGGCAACTTGGGAGACCGAGGGGGAGATGCAGAGCAAATATCCTCACTTGTTTGAGACTCCGGGTATGTTTCTAGACCCGTTCGAGGACGAACGTTTATTTAAGAGGGGGAGAATGTAATGACCCGGTCTGTCGTTACGTAGAATCTGCATTATAATTACTGCATTTGACTTGTTATAGGTTAGTTATACTGTTATTGACATGTTAGGGTTGGTAGGCTTGAAATCGAATGGTTGTAGTGAGAGTTCAGTCACTTAGTCTTTAAAAATAGCCTTGAAGTTGAAAAAGTCAATTGAGAGTTGACTTATCGATAAACGACCTCGGAATGCGTATTTTATGGCTCGGCTTGTTTTGTTAGGTGATTTGGGACTTAGGAGCGTGTTCAGAATAATTTTGTGATGTCCGGTGTAGAATTATGCTTGAATTGGCGAAAGTTAGTTTTTGGTGATTTCCGGGCGGCAGTGGAAAATAGGCTATCGGGGTCGGAATGGAATTTCGACAGTTGGAACAGGTTCGTAATGTCATTTTGGATATGTCTGCAAAATTTCAGTTCAATCGGAGTTGTTTTGGATAGTTTCGACATCATTGGTGGATTTTAGAAATAACAAAGTTTTTAGGCTTAAATCCGATGTAATTTTGGTGTTCCGAGGGTGCAACTAAGTTTGAATGATCATATATGACGTGTTAGTATGTTTGGTTGGGGTCCCGAGGGGCTCGGGATTGATTTCGGGTGGTTAACGGACTCATTTGGACTTAGAAACATTGCTGGTTTTTTGGTTTTTGTGAAGCAGGGATTTGTGCATCGCGATCGCATGACAAAGGCCGCGATCGCATGACAAAGGCCGCGATCGCGTAGAGTACTATGAGGGTCAGGAAAATTTGTGCATCGCGATTGCGTGTATAGGAGTGCGATCGCGTAGGTTTGGAAGAATGGGAAGTGCGATCACGTGACCTAGTCCGCGATCGCGTAGAGCTAGCCAGGCGCGTGGGGAGCGGGGTCAGTTGGTAATCGCGACCGCGTGTGAGTAGGGAACCAAAGCATCGCGATCGCGTGGGCTAAGCCGCGATCGCCGAGTAAAAATGGGAGGCAGTGAAATTGGCTTTCGCGATCGCGAGGGGTTTTCCGCGATCGCGGTTAAGGAAATCCCTGGGCAGTATTAAAATAAACCCTCCGCGACCATTAAACCTTTTTACACCATTTTGAACGGAAAGAGAGGTTTTGCGGTGATTTGAAGAAGGGAAATCATTGTTCTTCGTCAAGGTAAGTATTTTGGACCTTAAAACTTGATTATAGGTGATTAAGGAACATAATCACAGTGTAAATTTATGGAAAATCAGTAGAAAAAGGGGAAGTTAGTGCTTGAGATTATGAGACCTTTAGGGGTCGATTTGAGGGGTCAAACGAACTCCGATTTTAGCATTTTTATATGTACGAACTCGTGAGATGATGAAGAACATTTTTGTATAAAAATTTCTGAGTTTCGAGACGCAGTCCCGGGGGTCGGGTTTTGACCGATTTCGGATTTTTGAGCTAAAATTGATATTTTCAATTGGAATTCGTTCCTTAAGCATAATTTAATGATAAAGGTATGATATTTATAGATTTGGAGCGCTCAGAAGTTTATTCGAGAGGCAAGCGTATTGTGGAATAGTTTTCGGGCTAGTTTGAGGTAAGTAATGTCTTTA
>ML296751.1:16004-58143 GCA_005239495.1 Nicotiana undulata
TAGGATGTCATCAATGAATACAATAACGAAAATATCAAGATAGGGCTGAAACACATTGTTCATCAATTGCATGAACGGTGTTGGGGCATTGGTCAGCCCAAATGACATAACCAAAAACTCATAATGACCGTATCTAGTCCTGAAAGTTGTCTTCGGAATATCAGAATCCAAAATTTTCAACTGATGAAACCCCGACCTCAAGTCGATCTTGGAGAATACCTTAGCTCCCTGAAGTTGATCAAATAAGTCATCAATACGAGGCAACGTATAACGATTCTTCACTGTAACCTTATTCAACTGTCTATAGTCAATACACATGCGCATCGAACCATCCTTCTTCTTCATAAAAAACACCGGCGCACCCCAAGGCGATACGCTAGGACGAATGAACCCCTTATCTAAGAGTTCCTGAAGTTGTTCTTTTAATTCTTTCAACTCTGCTGGTGCCATACGGTAAGGTGGAATAGATATAGGATGAGTATCTGGCACCAGGTCAATACCAAAATCAATACCCCTGTCCGGTGGCATGCCTGGCAGGTCTGCAGGGAATACATCCGGAAAGTCACGAACTACAGGGACAGAATCAACAGATGGGGTCTCACTACTAACATCCCTCAAAAATGCAAGATAAGCTTCGCACCCGTTCTCAACCATACGCTGGGCATTTAAATAAGATATCACTCTGCTAGGCACATGCTCTATAGACCCCCTCCACTCAACTCTTGGAACTCCAGGCATAGCTAAGGTAACGGTCTTAGCGTGACAATCAAGAATATCATGACATGGGGATAACCAATCCATGCTCAGAATTACATCAAAATCTACCATACTCAGTAACATCAAGTCCACTCGGGTCTCCAGACCCCCAATAGATATAATACACGACCGTTACACACGGTCCACAATAATAGTATCACCCACCGGAGTCGAAACATGAACAGAAGTAATTAGAGACTCACGGGGCATATTTAGGAAATGAGCAAAATAGGATGAGACATAAGAGTACGTGGAACCAGGGTCAAATAAAGCCAAAGCATCACTGCGACAAACTGGAATAGTACCTGTAATCACCGCATCTAAAGCCATGTCATCAGGCCTAGCCGGAAGTGCATAAATACGTGGATGGCCTCCACCTACTCGACCTCCCCCTCTAGGACGGCCTCTAGCTGCCTGACCACCCCCCCCCTAGCGGCCTGGGTAGGTGGTGATATGACTGGGGATGAAGCCGAGGGCTGAACTCTCTGCTGGGATGAACTACTAGGACGACGGGGACACTGCCTCCACTCATGTTCGAACTCTCCACACTCATAACAATTACCTGGAGCGGGAGATAAAACTGACGAAAACCCCTGCCACCATGATAACCACCAGACGAACCATGCATAGAAGAACCCTGATATGATGATGCTCGGGTGGAGCTATGAGCTGGAAGGGCACTAAAAGATGAATGTCCCTGATGAGAATTGCGAGGACCCTGCCCCGACGACACACCACTGTAAGCTGGGCGAACTGACTGTGGAGGTCTAAATGAACGACCTCTGTTAGGTTGAAATTGCCCTCTGGAAGTGGCACCACTGAAACTTCCTGATCCACGAGGCCTCTTGACCTCTCTTTCCTCACGATCCTGCCTACGAACCGACTCAATATCCTGAGCAATGTCAACAACCTGCTCAAATATAGCTCCAGACACCCTTTCTCTGGTCATCAAGATTCGAAGTTGATAAGTAAGACACTCTACGAACCTCATAATCCTCTCCCTGTCAATAGGGACAATCTCAGAAGCATGTCTGGCTAACTCAGAAAACCTCATCTCGTACTGGGTGACTGATAATTCTCCCTGGCACAGCTGCTCAAACTGCCTACGTTGCTCCTCTCTGTGGGACTGAGGAACATATTTCTCCAAAATGATCGTGGAGAACTGCTGCCAGGTGAGAGGTGCTGAACCAACCGACCTACGCCTCTCGAATGACTCCCACCAAGTAAAAGCAGCACCCGCAAACTGAAATGTAACAAACGAGACCCCACTGGTCTCCGAAATACCCGCAGTACGTAGTATCCTCTGCATTTATCAAGAAAACCTTGGGTGTCCTCACCCTCTGTGCCATTGAAGGTCGGAGGCTTAAGTCTGCTAAACCTCTCCAACCTGCGTTGCTCATCCTAAGGCATAGCAGCGACCACAAAATCCTGAGCTGGAGCAACCGGCTAAATTGGGGCTGCTCCTGGTACCTGAATACCCCGTACAACCTGCTCAGGTGTCCGGGCAGCTGGAGTCTGATTGCCTCCCCCGGTCTGAGCTGTATTGGCAGTAGTGGACATAGCAACTGCCTGAGCTAAACTGGAACACACCGTCAATATCTTAGCCAGGGTCTCCTGAAGACCCGGAATAACAATAGGCATTGCCGGTGCCTGAGCATGTCCCGCTGGAGCACCATCGGCTGGAACCTGATCCTGAGTGATAGGGGGATCCTGTGGTACTACCCCGGCTGCTGCCTGAGCTGGTCCCCTACCTCTACTATGGCCTCGACCCCTTGTGGGTCTGGCTGGTGCCTGGTCACCCTGATCGGTATTGTGTGTCCTCACCATCTGTGAGAGAATGAAACAACGTAAGTTTTGATTTCAAGAGTCAATAGATTAGCACGAAAAAGTTCAAGAAAATAGAGATGTTTCCAAAAAGTTCTGCAACCTCTCGAAGATAAGTACAACGTCTTTGTACCGATCCGCAAGACTCTACTAAACATGCTCATGACCGTTGAGTCCTATGTAACCTAGGGCTCTGATACCAACTTGTCACGACCCCAAATCCTAACAGCCTGTGATGGCACCTATCGTGGAACTAGGCTAGCCGACCATCACTTTACTACGCATTAACTCAATTATAACAGTTCACAATATAACAATAAATAGCATCATAATAAAGAAATAAATTATATAATTCTAGCGCCCCCAATAATGAATTAAACAACCTCCCAGAACTGGAGTCAATAGTCATGAGCATCTAAGAATAAATAAATCTAACTCTGCTAAAACTATAATATATGTCTCTGAATCAAATGCTAAGACTAAATAAGGAAGGGAAATGGAGAAGCTGTGGACGTTGGACAGCTACCTCGAAATCCCGTGAAATGCTGCTATCGAACCTGCGTCAACTACTGCTGCTATCGAACCTGCGTCAACTACTGCTGCGAGCTACTACCTGGATCTGTGCACAGAGGCACATGGAGTCTTTATGAGTACGCCAACTCAGTAGTAATGAAAAAAAATCACAGTCTGAGAAATATAAAGCACGCAAACAGATACACCATTTCACAACAACCAGTAAAACATCAAGTCACCAAGTAGTATTCAGCAATTTTATAAGTTCAAAAAAAATAGTTTCAAAATCCTTTGAAACAAGTAAATAGCAATATATCTCAGTGAAATCCTCAGTAAAACTCAGTTTCAAATGAAGTAAAAATCTTCATAAAACTGCCCCTCGGGCCATAATCATTTCTCATCACAATATCTTTCAGTATTAGCCCATCAGGCAACCTCACAATCACTCTGCCCATCAGGCAACCTCACAATCACTCTTCATAAGCCCCGCGGGCATCACTCAATCGGTACCGGCGCTCACTGGGGGTGTGTTACAGACTCCGGAGGGGCTCCTACAGTCCAAGTGCTAAAATAAGCCACAGCATGGCATAAATCACACACAATATAGGCCCGCAGCCTCACTCATATCATATCATCCTCACAATATAGGCCAGCAGTCTCACTCATATCATAACAACCTCACAATATAGGCCAGCAGCCTCACTCAGTCAGACACTCTCAATTTGCCCTTCAGACCATAATATACCGGGTTCTAAACCCAAAAACAGTGTTTCATTTTCGAGAAGTAGTAAACACAACCCTCAAAGGGTAAACAAGTCGGCACTAGGCCCCAGACACGGCTTACAGCCCAATTCATATCATAATAAAATAATACTAATTTAAGCATAGGCTTAGAAATCGGTCTCTTAACTCAATAGTCGCCTAAATAGGAAAAAAATTTCTAAAGTTTCCACCTTTTCATTTCAAAACCCGTGAAAGGGTGCATAGTCCGAGGTTTCATACCCTCAGGACAGGATTTCAAGACATTACTTACCTCAAAACTAGCCCGAAATTATTCCGCAATGCGCTTGCCTTTCAAATAAACCTCTGAAGGCTCCAAATCTACCAATTTCAGATTTTTATCATCAATATATGCTTAAGGAATGAATTCCAATCGAAAGATATCAAATTTAGCTCAAAAATCCGAAATTGGTTAAAACCCGACCCCCGGGCCCGCGTCCCGAAACTCAGTAATTTTTATACAAAAGTGTTCTTCGTCCTCTCACGAGTCTGTACATATAAAGAACACCAAAATCGGAGTTCGTTTGACCTCTCAAATCGACCCTTAAAGGTCTCATAATCTCAAGCCCTAAAACCCAATTTTTCTACTGACTTTCCATGAATTTACACTAGTTTTAGGTTCTATAATCACCCATAATCGAGTTCAAATGAGTAGAACACTTACCTCAATGAAGAACAAGGATTTTCCTCTTCAAAATCGTCCCCAAAAGCTCTTTTCCGTACAACAATGGTGAAAAATAAGGTTTAAGTCGCGATGGGTTTATTTATATTTTTTCGAACAGTGGTTCCGCACCTGCGGTCCCAGGTCCGCTCCTGCGAGGAATCCCCAAAAACTCGGCCTCCGCACCTACGCCCTTTTTCTCTGCACCTGCGACTTCGCAGGTGCGATCCTACTCCCACACCTGCGATCCTCTACTGAGACCCTCACTTACGCACCTGCGAACCCCTGCCCGCTCCTGCGGGCCCGCACCTGCGCTCAAACATCCGCAGGTGCGGAAATCTCTGTGATTTCACACCAGCAGCTTTTTGCTGCAATTTCCAACTTCCGAAATTCTCGTTAACCATCCGAAATCAATCTCGAGCCCCTCGGGACCTCAACCAAACATACCAACACCTCACATATGATCATTCCAACTTAGTTGCACTCTCAAAACACTAAAATTAACATCAAAACACCAATTTCGCATCGGATTCAAGCCTAAGAACTTCGAAAATTCTAAAATCCACCAATGATGCCGAAACTATCCAAAACAACTCCGATTGACCTGAAATTTTGCGGACATGTCCAAAATGACATTACGAACCTGTTCCAACTGTCAGAATCCCATTCCGGCCCCGATAGCCTATTTTCCACTGCCGTCCGAAAATCACCAAAAACTAACTTTCGCCAATTTAATCTTAATTCTACACCGGACATCAAAAAATTATTCTGAACACACTCCTAAGTCCCAAATCACCTAATGAAGCTATCCGAGCCATAAAATCTGCATTCCGGGGTCATTTACTAATAAGTCAACTCTTTGTTGACTTTTTCCATTTTAAGGTTATTTTTAAAGGCTAATTGACTGAACTCTCACTACAACCATTCGATTTCAAGCCTATCAGCTCTAATACATCAAATACAGTATAACCAATCTATAAAAAGTCAATAACAATAATTATAATGCAGGTTTTTTGTAACGACAGACCGGGTCGTTACAGTTTTGATTATGATTCATTTCATTCTTTTACACTAACATTCTGGGAATTTTACTGAGGAACATTGGAGAATTATACTTGTTCAAGGATTTTTAAGGAAATTGGTTTTTCAAACTTATGTATTAAATGTATACTTTATTAAGAGTCGGTATTTTACTATTTGTGGATTGGTGTTTTGTGTTGTGTGCTTCTTATCTTCAGACTTGATTTATTTTCATTACTAATGAGTTGGAGTACTCATCATTAATCCTTGTACCTCTGTGTACAGATCCAGGTACTGGTTCGGAGTAGTAGCCATCTGAGTCATTCATCGTCAGCGTTCAGGATTTCGAGGTAGCTGTCCAGCGTCCGCATCTTCTCCATTTCCTTTCCTTCATTTGGTATTTAGCATTTTGTTCTGAGACATTGTGTTATGACATTAGCAGTGTTATCATTATTTTTAGATGTTCGTGATCAGTTGACTCCAGATCTTGGGGATGGTTATAGACTGTTTAGCTTAATTGTTTTGCTTAAAGATTTAGAAATTTATATACGTATTATGAATTTTTTATGATGAATTGAGATATTTGAAAAGAAAATGTGAAAAAGGGATTGTTGGCTAGCCTAGTTCCACGATAGGCGCCATCACGGTCGGTTTAGGATTTTGGGGTCGTGACATGCAGTCTCTTCAACCTTCTCAGATAAAGCCGACTGTGTCTTGTTATATGAAGCAACAAGCTCAAAAAGGGACTCTAATAGGCTTCTCATAGGGGAAATATCCACATCATCCCCATCCATTGCCTCAAGGATCAATTTAGTATTTTCTTCAAGCTTAGAGACATTGTCTGCAGTGCTGCCTTTCAGCTTACGCTGAATCGAAGTCCAAAGCTTCAAGATAAACTCCTTTAGAATAACCAAGACAACCTTCTTTCCATCAAAAACTGAAGCTGCAATTGTTGGTCGTTCACGCAAATCAGAACCCAACTTTGCCCCAATTTCATCATGAGAAATAGAAGTTGCCTCTTGATATGCCTTAGCTGTGGAAGATGATTTATGTGGGTTCGGTCCTACTATAGAATCACCACTATCTTGTGGCCTTACTCATTGCAACTCTCCAATGTTATTAGCCTGAAAAATAAATGAATGAATAAATAAATGTAAGAACATTTTAGCAAAGTCATTCGGCCAAGGATAACAAAAAGGAAAAGTTTATGTTTTCTTTTACCTTCTCGTTCTGAGTTGTTAGTGTTCTTGAAGGGATATCAACGCTTTGGACCTCTACAACACCTTATGGATTTGGCCTTTTCCTTTTCCAATATTGATCTACTTTGGTGCTATCACTCTTCTCTTGAGATAGGCGCTTGCTAGAGTCATCAACGACTACACCAAATGGAATAAGACTTTTGTCAATTGGAGTATGGATCTCTTCTCTTTGAACTTCTTTATGTAGCATGGGTCCGCTGCATGCGCGCATCTCAACTACCTTACACTGCAAAGCAGGAAGCCTATCAATCACCAAGACATCCTCTATCCGGTCTTGAATGGTATTTGTGATTGGCTCAACAGTATTCATCAAAATACATAAGTGGTATGCAAGAAAGCTTCCATGCACCCTTGCCCACCAAGATCTATAGTTAGACGATGTAAACTTCTTCATATTGGAACCAAAAGGAGGAAATACCGCCCTCGACTTAGATCTAGTCAACACACAAATCTGTGCAAGTCTTAACCCTTCTTCTAATGAAGCCTCACGAAAATCTTGCTCCAAGCGACCAGTGGTGTCTTGATAAAAACCAAATTGGCGGCTAAATTGATGAGGGTTGTAAGGTTTAATAATAAAGTTGACTCCGTCCCTCAAAGGAAGATAATTCGAGCGAATACTCATAAAGAAATTTAATTCGAACTCATTTGCCTTACCATCGTCATAGTAGTGGTACGGATAAGATCTGCGGGGCATTGTCAAAGTCCAAATGATATTTTCTCCATTATGAATACGCTTCCTTGCTTCCTCTTTCCCAAAATATCTAGTAGCACCTTCACCGAAACATGCGGCCATGATAGGAACAGATGGCCCATTTGCATACGAAAAATGAGTCTTAAAGTAATGGGCTAACCAACCATACACATAATGGGCTGGAAAGCAAGTTTGAGCAGGATCAAGCAACGAGCACTTTGAAATCTCGTTCAAACCCTTATATATTATGTCTAAGACCGGGACTACAAGGCTAACTCTTCGTTTACAAGCAAGATGACACGCAATATTAAATGTCCCAGGACGAATGAAGTCACCATCTTTTGAAGGGAGTACAAAAATACATAACCAACAAGATAGAAAAGCAGCCAAGTATGTCTCGTCTTTCTTGTCACCCATTACTCCTAGCATATGGAACAAATCTTCATCAACAGTCGACCAATTAACTGTTTCATCTAGGACCTCGGTAGGATTGTGTGTCGATTTCAAACGAGCAGACTTCTTTTCTTTCCTTAAATGAGGTTGAGTATACTTCATTGTCTTTCTGCACCAGAACTCTACCCATTTTTTCGCAGAAACCTTTGGATCGTTGCTACCTCCCGCTCGGAGCCGATGGAAGGCATCAAACAAATGTTCACAAGTCTGGGGAAGAAACCTTCTCCCCTTTTCATACATGCAAGCTCTTCAACATTTGGCACAACTTCCTTGTAAGGAGATCCTGTTATAGGCAAACCACCCGATCTTATACAAACCCCAAAGTAATATGGATAGTTCTCCAGCAGAGGTAAGCAATGTGTTGGTAACAGGGCACCATGCCTCACAGAAAGCATGCATAATGTTCGTATTACGGTCATATGTGAAGAGTGAAGCATATACGGCGTCATAAATTCTTGCACCCTCCAGTGTCAAGCGACACCTACTTAAGACATCTTCTGCCCATTCCCAGTAGCCAGGAACGTAATGAAATTCACCGTCGAACGGCAAATCATTGCCCCACTAAGTTCCCTTCTTAATAATTTGACTCCCTAGGCATGGTAAGGTACTCGCAAAATTCCAAGCATGATGAGTAGTGGTGCAAATCATCCATGTCTTGGGAGGATGACTATTGTATTCAAGCGTTCAGTCTGCCAAATAAGGTGGGTCCCTCAAAGGTACCCATGAAGCTGCAGCATATTGGCCGATTAGTGACCTATCAACTGGTAACCTTGTCCCCTTCTTGCTTCCCTTATGGTCCGAGATAATAAGGCATTGCGAATTAGAGGAAGAAATTTTTGAGTCTTTGAAGTAAACCATGTTTAGACTGCAAAAAGAGAGAAAAGTGTTTATTAGCATTTAGCTTAGAAATGCGATATTCATGGACTTAAATTCATAATATAATGTATCATATATCAATACTAATCCTACCAAGCATCGATAAAATAAAAATTTTGACTTGGACGGTGTAATGGTCTTTGCCATAGATAAAGAAAGTCAAGTTTTCAAATGAAGTGAAGTCTAATTGGCTGTCTACGTCAATTTCTCTGTAGCAAGAAGCCCTGTGAACCCCCTCTCATAGGTGACTGGGAAGGGAAAACGCTAGAAAAAAAGCCCTTATTATTATTAAACGTAGTTGTCGGGTCTTTCCCTGTTGTTCTGTTCCCGCCACGAGAAAGACGCACGGAAGAGGTATTCCCAGCGCGCGGAGGATCCGTTGAGAGTTTGTCTTGGCTTAGACAGTGTAATGATCTATGCCTCAGATAAAATGAAGTTAAATCTTCAAGCAAGATGAAGTCATTATCTTAGACGGTGTAATGGTCTTCGCGTCAAATAAAATGAAGTCTTTAGCTCAGACGGTGTAATGGTCTTCGCTTAAGAAAAAATAAATCTTTGGCCCAAACGGTGTAATGGTCTATGCCTCAGATAAAATGAAGTTATCTTCAAACAAGATGGAGTCATTAGTTTAGACGGTGTAATAGTCTTCGCTTCAAATAAAAATGAAGTCTTTAGCTCAGACGGTGTAATAGTCTTCGCTTCAAATAAAAATAAAGTCTTTAGCTCAGACAGTGTAATGGTCTTAGCTTCGGACAAAATAAATCGTTGGCTCAGGCGGTGTAATGGTCTTTGCCTCAGATAAAATAAAATATTTGACTTGGACGGTGTAATGGTCTTTGCCACAGATAAAGAAAGTCAAGTTTTTAAATAAAACGAAGTCTTTAGCTCAGATGGTGTAAAGTCTTCACCACGAACTTTTAAAGGTTTTCGCTGTGAACTATTAAAGATCTTGACTGCGTGTTTTAAAAAAAATCTTGACCACGAGCTTTTAAGGATCTTTACGCGAACTTTTATGGGTCTTCGCCACAAATTTTAAAGGACTTCACCACAAATTCCTAAAATTGTCTTCTTCATGCATGGATCATCTCGTTAAACAAGAACACACCTTCATTGTTTGACCTACAAAAAAAAAAAAGAGGAAAAAAAAAGACAACAAAAGAAGAAAGCACAAGAAAAAAAAAAGAAATTATCTTCACATCAATGTTTCCGCGTCCAAAAAGCTAGACTCAAATAACTTGCAAATAATGTGAATTAATGCTAAATAAATACGAGCACATGGTTTTATATATATGGCAAAAGAGAGTATTAAGAAACCTAGTTCTCGGTGTGGGATCAGGTTAGAGGCGGCAACTTCTATCTATTTTCAACATGGACTTGATCACTTGACTTTACTGTATCCAAATAGAAGCCAACTAAAGCAATTTGATGCCGAGTTGGAATTGGAAAAAGGTCAGTATTAAACTATGTGATAAAGTCCGTACAAATTGTGCTAGAGAATAATGCTTACGTGTGATTCTTCAATGGGATTAATATGTGACAATTTCAAAAGCAGAAAAAAGTGGTTACGTTTGGTCATTAATTCAATGAGCAAAAAGGATCATGGCATTGAATTATTTTATTCAAGGTGCTACTTCTAAAGTGATAGCAAATATTTATGGTCCATTCATAAGTTTTTTTTTTTCTAATTGGACCGGATGAGTTACCTCAAGCTTAATTTGGATGATGCATGCACGGGTAAATCTGTGAAAGCATTTGGAAATAGCAAATACGAATTGTTTTTTTTTTTTTTTTACTAATATATCAAGTCTAGTCTTTAAGGTTTACACTTTGACAAGTCTTGAAGTAGAGGGCATTTTTGTAGGCATATGAATTTTAGTAAGTTAAATTTATAAAATAATTTGAATTTTATTGGTCCAAATAAATATTATGGGCTAATATAATGAAATTATATATATAAGTACAATATATATGGATTAAATAAATAAGTCTTAATCCATTGGGCTAGCCCATTTAATTGGGCTACAAGTGATAAGCCCACTTCGTTGAGCCCAAGATGACATCTTCCTAGAGGCCCAGGCTGGTGTCACGTGTCAAATGACGTGGCACGCCAAATCAAACGAAAGAGCCAATAGGATTGTGCCACGTGTCAAAATGACAAGGCATGCTAAGTCACATTACAAGGCCAATGAAATCGCGTCACGTGTGCAAGTGACATGTTCTGGTCAATCAATGCGACCATGTCACTTCGATTTGATTGGTCGGAAAGAGTTTGTTCTTATCACAACTCCTCTCTTCCACGACTATAAATAGGGGTCTTCATAACCCAGAAAAGATACCAGAAGTTATAACAAGAAGCAAGCAGAGAGCTCGTAGATCAAACACCGCAAATGTCTCTACAAACTACAAGTTCAAGCATTCAAGCACTCAAGCTACAAGTTCAAGTTCAAGTCAAGATCGAGAACAAAGTCAAATCAAATACAAGGCGTTCGAGATCAAATTACTTGTTTGTGATCAAATCCAAATCCAAGTTCAAGAAGGAGATTCAAGATTAAGCTTTACAAGCCCTTGAATCAAATCAAAGTCAAGCTCACCAAGATACTTTACATTCCTGAAGAATCAGAGGAATACCATAGAGATTGTAACACTTTTATTTATTGAAATCAAATACTACATTTGTTACGCAATTTTCCGGTCTTGATTATTTATTTTTCTCGACTCGAAAATTTGTTGTTACACACATATTAACTTGCAATATAATAACAATACTCGTAAAATAAAACATTGATAACATAAATTTATATATTGAAATTAATAAAATAAATTATATACATTTATTTATAAGCCATTTAAGGTAGTAGTTAAAAGAGCTAAAAGAAAACACAGAGAGTGAAAGATACATATTAATATTCCTTATTAAATTAGCTGCACAAAATCAATATTCTTTATTGAAAAAAATTTACACATTTATTTTAATTCAAAAGTAATATTTATATAATTTTTAATTAATACTCATTTAGATAGGTAACATGTGCAACGCACGTACCGTAAGACTAGTTATTATAAATGCACGAATGTTGGATGGTAAATGTTGAACGACAAAAATATTCCTGAAATATTGACCGACTTTTATGCCCTCTTTTAATCTAATTCAATTATTAATTTATTGGTTATTTTAATAAATAAAATAAGAGACATATTACGATCAAACATAGAGTTCTAAACAAATAATGCTTCTGGATTTTGGCTTCCTTCAAGACACTCACCACTAAAAGACCCTGAATTCTACCAGACGTTGAGTTTAGTTATTTAATTTGTTTTGTTTACAGTATTTGTATCATATTTGAATTATCAAATTAAATATTACTTACAGTAAAAGTAAAAATCATGATAAACTTGATATACATATCAATTAAATTCGCAAGGGATTAACCTGCTCTGGTGTCAATGGTCTGCAAAAGGTTTGTAGATCAATTCTTAAAACAATTTTGTATAATGCCTGTAATTTTCGTTCTTACATTTATGCTTCTTATCCTACAACTTTAATTTGGTATGTCATTTGTTATATTCATTAGTGCTTAATATATTTGTTTTTCCCTATGTTTTTCAATATTCTTAAATTATTGTTTGTATGTTTGTTATTGTTTGTTCTAACTTCGACTTTCGTTAATATTATTTTACGTTATAAAATTTAAGTACATTATTGTGTTCAGAGGCGAATGTAGCGCTATAAGTACGAGTTCAATTGAACCTGTAAGTTTCGACGCGGAGCATAAATTTACATGTAAAATCTATTAAAATTAAAATAAATAGTATATATGAACTCAAAACTTTAAAATTATAATGGGTTCAATGCTAAGAATTTTAAATTTGAACTCATAGGATTTAAATCTTGGATCCGCCTCTAATTATAAGTTCTTCAAAGCAATTTTTCGTGTACTATTATTTTAACATACTAAATCATCACAGCAAATTCAAGATTTAAGAGAAAAATTAAAGAGAGCTATCACGTTATAAGAAGAATTTTTAAGAAGAATTTGAACAAAGAAAATGTGAAAATTTATTTTTACCAAAATTAAGTTTATTTGGTATAGATGATGAATAGACTACTAGAGCATTTTATTTAGGCAATGAATTCGTACAAGGACCTCAAGCATCTTCAAAAGGATTTCTAGACAAGCCCCATTAGTTAATAATATATGATCTTTTTCACGATATGTTTAATTGTTAGATGTTATTGCTTCATTCAAAAAAATTCATCAGAGTTTTACATTGACGTTTTTCATACTAAGGTTGTCGCAATGTGTTTTGACATTTTTATTAATGAATCAAAGTGTAAAGAAAGGTTATTGATTTCCATGTCAATCCTATTAGCCAAATAACAATATTAAACCTCAAGGTTTTTTATAAACCTTAGGTATGTCAATATTTATTAATTTTTCTTGTGCTCCTATTTTTAAAATTAAATGTGGTATTTTTATTTTTAGAGGTTCTGAAATTACAGATTTTATCAGTGTAAATCATGTGAATTCTTCTGACAATATCACAATAAAAACGCCAGTGAGGTTGTAAAGTCTTGAACCGAGGAATTTAGCAAGAGCAGTGACTATCCAAGTCTTCTGTTAATTTAGGCAGAATCGTAAAGAAGGTACATACATCTTTATATTGAGAAAATATGACAAGTTTTAAATTATTTTCAATTACTTTCCGCTTCAATTATTATATACTTTTAATATCTACTATCTTTCGTTGGTTTTTTTACTTTTCATATTTTATTTTTCGATCCTAAAGCATTACGTGTGAGGCACGTACATAGAGATTAGTTTGACTAAAAAATAAGGAGTACACAGTTAGAACAAATAATCATTGCATCTAAAAAAGAAACATAAAAATATACGCAATTGGAACTCTATTACCTTGGCTAAGTATAATGAAATTTCAACCAAATATTTTATAAACTTCATCCAAAAAGAATAAATACATAATTGAAACAATAGCCATTGCATGAAGAAGAAGAAAACACCCAGTTTCTTTTTTTCCTTCTCTAGGAAAATACACAGATTAACTCCACTATGGTGGCTAAACCTTCTTTTATTTGGCTAAAATACTGAATTTAACTAAGCTTTATAAATTGACCCGAAAATACACAATTGGAATAAATAGGTATTATATCTAAGAGGAAAAAAGATTATACTATACATTTTTGTATAAAATTTAGTATTTTCTTAATAGACGTACTTAAAACAAAATTGTCACTTATTATGGACCGGAGGAAGTACATATTTAATTTGAGTCGTGACACGCGGCAATTGAATGGTCAAGTGCAAACATGGATTTTCAGTAATTGTTGGTTTGATTGTATTGTATTTGCTATAGTAAATTGAAAGAACTTCCATTTTAAAAGGGTAAATTACTTATACTAAATTTAAATTATAAGTAAGTGTAACGGTAAATTCACTTACGTGCAGCTTGAGAATTCAAATAAGGAAAATTAAAATAATATAAGAATGTCATACTGATATTTGAATTTATAATCTTAACAGTTTTTAAATCTCCCTAGCCCTTGCATAGAATCGTTCTTTACGTCAAGAGAATTCAACAAAAGAGGATTCAATTAAACCTCTTGCGCCCATGTCTCCACCTGTGTCTGTTGTTTAATTAAAAAATAAGATTTTTAGTCAAAGCCTATTTTTAGAAGAACTCGGGTTACTCATAATCAAGAAATTCCTTACTTTCTCAAGTGAAATTCCTTTCCCTTATATAGAGGTTTATAAATACTCCCGCCGATCAAAATAAGTGGCTTTTTGGTTTTTTTCTTGTGGTCCAAAATAAGTGATTTTTTCAAATTTCAAGAATAAATTAATTATTTTTTCCTACATTGCCCTTGAAGTAAATAGTGTTGGAATATGTGTTAGGAGTATTTATGTGGAATAGTAAAGGTTAATACGGTCAATTTCATTGTTAATTAATGCTAAAAGATGGATTTCTTAATATGTGTGAAAACATGCAAAAAATCACTTATTTTGGACCGGAGGGAGTATAATGTTTTCTTCCATTCATGGCTGAATCATTATTAACTTTAATGGCATTAATGATCCGTTATAATTGGTAATCGTAACTGTTCACGAAGATTCTGATTCTCATATCTCATTAATTGAAGGTTCATGAATCTTTTCTTTTTACTGTCTTGATCCATTTCGCATGTGTCTCTTCATCGGCTAATTTAGGCTCGAGCATAGGCTCCCTTTTATCTCGTGAGTGATTGGCTCGTACCTCTTATAACTCGTACACTTTTTAATTGTAATATTCCAGTTGTCATTTTCTCATTTCTCCACTTATCATGCTCTGTGAGCCAAATATAATCCCACGTGTATTACTATTTATTTTCCACCAATACATCTATGTTGTTTGTTTACATACACACACACACAAAAAACAGTCAAAGTTGGGAATGCAAGCAATACCCAATGCACTATCGGGAAACACCAACCACTCATGTCCTGCAGCACAATTCGTTGGATAATACTACTGAACAATCAAATGCAACCTGTGTTTTCCAGAATCTTTAGCC
Source organism: Nicotiana undulata (assembly GCA_005239495.1). NCBI lineage: Eukaryota > Viridiplantae > Streptophyta > Magnoliopsida > Solanales > Solanaceae > Nicotiana > Nicotiana undulata. Next base: position 31,406 of record ML296751.1, read on the forward strand.
ACAACTTAAATGCATAGTTGTAAACATCTATATATAGGAGTATGCAAAAAACCACCTGGAAATGATGAGAAAAAGGATAACCCTCCACCGTCTAATACATCCTTTACGATCTTTGCTTGTCATATCAAGAATCAAATCTTTAAAATGCTTTTTTCAACTCAAATAGACAGCAGCCAGTCTATTTCTAATCTCTTAGATTAAACACCCTTCAAAACTTGTACTCATGTCAAAAATGAGATTTTTTTCTATTCGGGAATAAAATTTAACGAAAGATAAAGTTTCTCAATTTCGAATAATACTGGAACAAATTTGCTTATCTATAAAGTCTCAAGTTAAGATAAATACATAGATTGACTATTGTATTAAATGACGATTGTCACACAACTGAAAGCCATTTAGCTTGTTATCTTACCTTTTCATTAAAGTTTTAGTTGACAATTGAAATACTACCGGTGCCACCTTGCTTATGTCAAGGACTCGTTTGTCAATAGATTTGTTTTCTTTCCTTTCTTCTGGAATTTTTTTTCAAACACGTATTTGTCCTTAAAATTTGTAAGTATTTCAAATTTTTGGGGAAAAACTTTTATTCCCACTCGCAAAACTGCAAAAGATTTTCAAGTGAAAAGCAAGTTCAAACATAATTTCAAATTTCAAATATCGTTTTCCAACTTAATTCCAATTACTGTTTTTTTTTAGAAGTCGCCATTTAAACGCCGCCTACCAAGGATTTGTCACTTTTTTAGATGGTTAACAAAGTTAATGTGCATGGATTGTTGAAAAGTGGACAGCATTTTTGGCCACCCAAAAAGTGAAATGTAGATTAAAATCATATTCTTTGGGTTTCTACTTGGTATCCCGTACTGGCGTTGGGATCCAACTACATCTTAATTTGAGTTGGAAGCCCCATATTAGGGGTTCCCTAACAAAAGTAATTTTATCAATCTAGTTAGTTATTATTTTGGGTACTAAAGATTCTAGACTAGTATTTACATGAAGGCATGTCTTCATCGTTCAAAACATGTGCTCCTATTTTTATGCTCAAGGGGCAACACTTATTTCAACACTATATTCTGTAAACCAATGTGTTAGGGCAAGTCAATATTCAGTTTGACGTCATAGATTAAGATACTAGGCAAGGAAAGTGAAGCAAATGATCATTTCAGCACTCAAACAAACAAACTGAAGAACTTCTTAATCAACAGAAAAACATAAAAACTTCAAACTGAGAAAAACGTACAAGCCCTCTTGCAGTAATTTCATATTCAAATACTGACTTACCCGAAACAAATGTAGGTAAATTTTCCACTCTACTCCTCGCAAGGAAGCGTGAGCACGGGATACTGCATGTAATCATAAACAATTGTAAGATCAAATTCATGATAAATTGTGTATATCATTTTGAACACTACAAAAGGTTCCACCCCCAGTTTACGCTGCACGTGCTGAACTCACAGTTCTTATTAGTTTCCAATCTAGATTTTAATCATTGAATAGTTAAATATGCAAGAGTATACATATGAACAAGGATGATTTACACATTCTATCTACCAAATTTTGAGCTTATCTACCCCATCAGAACTCTTAAATCTCGGGTTAAAGCTGATAGCTCCCATCATCTTGCAAATTCAATTCGAACACCGGAGAATCTGAATCATCGAACTTGTCTACCACATTAAACATTCCACCCTCTCCATCACTATCAGCTGGTCTATGACTCTTATTCTTTACTCCAGACATCCCGGTTTCCACTGAACTAAATTTTTCAGGGTGACCAAACATCTTCCTCCGATTTGTGTTCTTGCTGAACTTATTTTGCATGCCCTTGTGATTGTTTCCATCTATTGACACTTTATCGGAATCTTTCATATTCAAATAACCCTCTTTTCCTTCTCTATGGGATCCAGTTCTTAGTGTTCTTGAATTTCGCTCACGCCTATTACTCTTCATTCGCACCTTCCTATCACTTTCACTTTGGGAATCTGAACCCAAATTTGAAGAGTCCTCAAAACCACCAATAGCATTCTCAATTTTTCCATAGGGCTTAATGCTATGAACAACTCCCTTAGGGAAAAACCTTGCTGAGGGTAATCCATCTTCGGGCTTGAACAATTCTGGCCCATCTTTGTCAGACCACATATCAAACCCTCCAGGCTTTTGAAACCGATCAGCCAAGACGCTCAATTGCTCATCAGCACTCACAGAGAACAGTGTAGGTGCCTTCTCAACCACTTCCCAAGGCCTCTCGAGCTCAGAGACAGCAGCTTTGAGCTCGGCCCGCTTCCTCATCTCATAGATTTGGCGCTCCCGAGCCAATCGAGCCTTAAGAAGCTGCTTTGCTTTCTTTGCTTGCATTCGTTTCCACTGCCACTTTGAGACGCCTCCTGGATAGGTTCTTGGGCCACCACCCATCCTAATCGTTGAGGATTTGTAAGGAACATTGGTGATTGAAGTGGTGGATAGATTAAGTGTACAGAATTTGGTGGAGAGGAAGAGTTGGGATGCCCCTGAAATTGTTTTGGATGAAGAGAGACTCTGATATGGTGCAACTAAGAATGGAGATTGGAGAAGAGACATTTTCTTTTTTTCCTGTAAACAAAATATTTTGCAGAACTTGAGTTGGATTTATGCAGCTAGCACATCGGAGAATTCAAACAAAACTTCATGGATCAACATGACATGGCTATGGCACGCCATCTAAAACTAAAACATGAAAAATAACAGAGTATATGTAAACAATAGATTATAACTTATAACCAACAAACTGATGTATCATTAGTTTAGAATTCTCAACTAATTCCCGCACCTCCATCAAACACTGTAAAGTTACTTTGGTACACGAGTACATGAGCATTCTAGTAATTATATCGGAAGACGATTTTCCACCCCTTTGATCACTCCTTTTCTTTATGACGTTGGTATCCAAGCTAGATTGCGTGCATCTTGACTTTTCGCTGGGTAAAGAAATAGGATTTATACACTATCATCCTGTGGAGAAACCAAGTGTTTCGCTAAAGGTGTTCAAGATTTAACATAGTACACATTATAATACAATTTTTCGAGGATGGGTGTTCGACCACCCTTCACTCTATCTGGCTACGCCACCAATTAATCAACTATTTTTTTATCTTAAAGTGGGTGTTGTTTGGCGTTTGCTATACGAATTGTCTATCACCATTTTTCTCTATTCAGACTCATTTCATTCCAGTACTAAATCTCTCCCCTAAAACAAACTAAGGGTTCTCTGGAACTACAATTCTCTAAATTGCACACTTATCGCACGCTCACATACAAATACCTAATTAGAACTAAGAAGGGTTCTTTTAATTTATTTATTTTAGTATAATCTTCAAATGTTCTTATCACCAGACACTAATTAAACAAAGTAGAAACGGCAGCTTAGAAGTATGAAAAATAGATTAAATTATGAAAATTTCCATGGAAAGAGATAATCAAAATTGCGATTCTATCAAACAAAGAGGGGAAAATTACAAAAGCAACACCGTAAAGAACAAAGCATATGCAAGAGAAATCAAATGCGGGAAAATATACGAAAATGAAGTAAAGAATAGGAGAAATTAAGCTCACTTGGAAAAGAACGCGCAAAAGAGCTGACAAATGAAAAGACAGCGCTTTGATTCTCCGTTCGATAGCTGTCCGTCGCCTGTAGGAGCTACTGTTCCGTCTGTTCCCTCATCTCTGTCTCTCCCTCACGGACTGATATGGCCCTTTGGGCCGCTGGAGTAGTCAAATTGTGGATTCGATGTCAATACGACTCTAATTCAGATTGTTTTGTGTTTCAATTTTCAAGAAGCACCAGTGGTCTAGTGGTAGAATAGTACCCTGCCACGGTACAGACCCGGGTTCGATTCCCGGCTGGTGCATCCTTCTTTTATCCTGACCCGGGTCGATTCCCGGCTGGTGCATCCTTCTTTTTCCTTTGTTTATCCTGCTTTTTTTTTTGTTAGTCCGTAGTACACTTACTATATGTTCAATATCTATAGAGTTAACAGAGAATCTTAAAATTACCACAAAAAAAACAGAGAATCTTAAATGATTGAAATATTGGAATTGGCGTCGAATTGAGCCAGATAAATGATAATGTATACGGTTAAAATCGAGCAGGTCTAATTTTATGGGCTCGAAGGTCTGCCTTGGGATTAAGCTCATATCGAAGCGAGTTCGAGCTCGAAGAACACGAAGATCGGAGGATCGAGATCGGGCAAGATCAACGCCGAGCAACGGAATAACGAGATATCAGCGATCGACCACAAATCTCGACGGGAATCTCGGGATTGACAGAACCGCTAACGGTTATTGATACCAATCATGGATTTTATTTCCGAAATTAAAGTTATACCTTATTTAAGATTCCTCTACTATATAAAGAGGAACTCTGTTCATTTGTAAACATATACACTTACTGAAAAATAACAATACGTTGCTCTTTTACTTGCTTACAATTTACTACTGTTCTTATTGTTCATTTTGTTCTTAACGCTTGATCCCGAGCATGTCCCAATCGAGGTCGATAACTTGCAACGACACTGGTTTGATTTGCCTTAATCGTTTAATTCATTTATGTATTTATCCATTTATCAATTGGTATTGAATCAGATGACGTATCCTTATAACCACATTACAAGTTTAATTATTACTCGTATTTCGAGGTAAACAGTTTGGCGTCCACAGTGGGGCTAAGGATAATAGCGATTGTTCAGTGCTAATTCTGGTAAAACACACTATTTTACGCAAGTTTCTTGTCAGGAATTTTGTTTTCAGGTTTAATCATGTCAAACTCACAAAACACAGCTACACACGGCGACAACGGCCTCGGACTCCACGGAGAAAATGAGAATGTTATCGCTCCAAGAATCGAGGTGCCACAGGTTGACCTCGGAGGCGCACCGCCCGTCAACCCGGTTGATGTCAGTTCGCATGTTGCTTTGAATGCGGATTTAAGCGCAGACCTTGAAGGAAGTGTACGCAGAGAAGGTCGAACTGATGGTCGAGGTACATAGGGCAGAGGAGACGAAGGAGTCAGTCTCCAAGTAATATTTGAAATGCTTCAAGCTCAGCAAAACGCCATTGCCCAGTTACAAAATCAGCACAGGGCACCAAATAGGGTCGAACAAGAGGTTACTCGCCGTACCGAGCCAGTTCCTGAAAGATCGAGTGATAATACTTCGACAACTGATCCTGCTATAACGAGGATGCTCGAGGAGCTTACTAAGAGAATAGAATCGGGAGAAAAGAAAATCGAGGCCAACGACAAGAAGGTGGAAACTTACAACTCCCGAGTTGACCAAATATTGGGGGCACCACCAATCTTAAAAGGAATGAATTCCAAAAAGTTCGTACAAAAACCGTTCCCTCCAAGTGCGGCTCCGAAACCCATCCCAAAGAAGTTATGTATGCCCGATATACCTAAATACAACGGGACCTATGAACCATATGAGCACGTTACTTATTACACGTGCGTCATAAAAGGAAATAATTTGGAAGATGACGAAATCGAGTCTGTATTGCTGAAGAAGTTCGGGGAGACCCTGTCGAATGGAGCTATGATTTGATATCACAACTTGCCACCAAATTATATCGATTCGTTCGCCATGTTGGCAGATTCATTCGTAAAGTCACACGTTGGGGCCATAAAGGTTGCAACAAGAAAATAAAACCTCTTCAAAGTGAAGCATAGGGACAACGAGATGCTAAGGGAGTTCGTATCTCGATTCCAAATGGAACGCATGGAGTTACCACCAGTCAATGATGATTGGGTTGTTCAGGCTTTCACCCAAGGATTGAATGAACGGAGTTCGATATCATCACGCCAGTTGAAGCAGAATTTGATCGAGTACGCAGTTATGACTTGGGCAGATATCCACCACCGATATCAATCGAAGATTAGGGTCGAGGACGACCATTAGCGAGCTCCCTCAGGTTCAGTACATCCAAACCGTTCGACAGGTAAAAATGAGAGAGATGTTGATAGAGAATCAAGGCCGAATAAATATCGGTACCAACCATATATTGCAGATCAAAGTAATAGTGGTCTGGGACGCAACTCCGCTCGGAGCGATCGAAAGGGTGACCGAGGGCAAACTCTTAGGGACTTATGAGTAAAACTGGCTTCGAAAAATATGCAGGTCCCACAGAAGCACCTCGGCTATCTGAGTATAATTTCAGCGTCGATGCATCCGGGATTGTATCAGCTATCGGAAGGATCAAAGACATTAGGTATCCCAAACATATACAAATTGATCCTTCTCATAGGAAACCAAATTTGATGTGTAAATAGCATGGCACACATGGCCATAGGACCCAAGACTGCAAACAGCTGAGGGGGGAGTTAGCTCGATTATTCAACGAAGGCCATCTTCGAGAGTTCCTCAGTGATCGAGCTAAAAATAACTTCAGAGAAAGAGACGCCAACAGAAAGAGCGAGCAGGAAGAACCTCAGCATGTTATTCACATGATCATCGGCGGGGTCGACGTCCCACAACGACCCATATTCAAACGCACTAAGGTGCCTATCACCATAGAGAAATGGACTCGAGACTATGTGCCCGCAGTCACTTTACCGTTCAATGACGAAGAAGCAGAAAGCATTTCTCAGCCACACAACGACGCCTTGGTAATTTCCATTTTGTTAAATAAAATTCAAGTTAAACGTGTTCTAGTGGATCCAGGTAGCTCAGCAAACATAATCAGATCGAGGGTCGTAGAGCAGCTCGCCCTACAGGGCCAAACTTTACATGCATCTCGAGTCCTAAACGACTTCAACATGGGAAGTGAAACAACAAGGGGGAGATAGTCCTACCAGTAAACGTGGCCAAGATACAAAATTCCATGTCATCGAAGGCGACATGAGATATAATGCACTTCTCGGAAGGCCCTGGATCCACAGCATGAGGGCAGTACTGTTGACCCTTCATCAAATGATGAAATTCCCGACAATGGATGGTGTGAAAATAGTTTACGAGGAACAACATGTTGCAAAGGAAATGTTTGCAGTCGACGAGGTGACGCCGATATCAACACCTTCGACCTCAAAGAAATCGAGCACCAAAGATAAGCAGACGGTCAAATAGTAATCACCGTCCCCAGCCTCGACTGAATTAGAGGAACAAGTAGTCGAAGAAGAAGAGGAGGTTTTCCTTACTCCTCGAACTTTCGTTGTTCCCAAAGAATCAGATGCAACCAAGTCAACGGTGGAGGAGCTGGAACAGGTGATACTAATCGAGTACCTACCCGAACGAAAGGTATACCTGGGAACAGGGTTGACTCCCGAACTCAGGAAAAAACTCATTCAATTTCTTATTGATAACATGGATTGCTTTGCATTGTCCCACTTAGACATGACATGGATCTCACTAGAGATAACAACTCATCGACTGATCCTGGATCCCAAGTCTAGACCGATAAAGCAAAAGAGAAGACCCAGGTCTGAGGTAAAACGTCTTCATAAAGGATGAGGTAACCAAACTTCTCAAAATAGGATCCATTCGGGAAGTAAAATATCCTGAATGGTTAGTTAATGTAGTCGTGGTCCCCAAAAAGGGGAACAAACTTAGAATGTGTGTAGACTATAAGGACTTGAACAAAGCATGTCCGAAAGACACTTTTCCACTACCTAACATCGATCACATGATCGATGCCACGACCGGACATGAGATCCTTACCTTTCTTGACGCCTATTCTGGGTACAATCAAATACATATGGACCCAGAAGACCAGGAAAAGACTTCTTTTATCACTAGGTATGGAACTTATTGTTACAATGTAATTCCTTTCAGACTAAAAAATGCAGGAGCTACATACCAACGCCTAGTTAACAAAATATTCGAAGAACATATAGGTAAATCAATGGAAGTTTACATTGACGATATGTTAGGTAAGTCCATGCATGCAGAGGACCATCTGACTCATTTGCAGGAAACATTCGAAATCTTGAGGAATTACAACATGAAACTTAACCCCAAAAAATATGCTTTCGGGGTCGGCTCGGGCAAATTCTTCGGCTTCATGGTGTAAAATTGGGGAATCGAAATCAACCCCGATAAGATTAAGGCCATCGAGGATATCACCGTCGTAGACAGTGTGAAAGTCGTACAAAGGCTAACCGGACGGATAACTGCCTTGCGTCGATTCATTTCGAGGTCATCATATCGGAGCGACATGTTCTTTTCCTTATTCAAAAAGAAAAATGAGTTTCCATGGACCCCGTAATGTCAACAAGCATTAGAGGAATTGAAGCAATACTTATCGAGCCCACCTCTACTACACACTCCGAAGGCAGGTGAGAAGTTATACTTATACTTGGCAGTGTCCGAGATAGCGGTAAGTGGTGTACTAGTTCGAGAAGAGCAAGGTACGTAGTTTCCTGTTTATTATGTAAGTCGTACCTTAGGAGATACTAAAACGAGGTATCCGCACTTAGAGAAATTGGCACTTTCATTAACAAGCGCACCTAGAAAATTAAAGCCATATTTCCAGTGTCATCCCATATGTGTGATAACCACTTATCCACTCCGAAACATTTTGCACATGCCCGAATTATCGGGCCGATTGTCCAAATGGGTCATCGAACTTGGCAAGTACGATATCGAATATCAACCCCTAACGGCCATAAAGTCTCAAATTTTAGCAGACTTCGTGGCCGATTTTACGCCAACCCTCGTACCTGAAGTGGAAATAGAACTCCTACTAAAATCGGTTACATCATCGGGGGTATGAAACCTCTTCACGGACTGTGCCTTGAATGCGAAGGGTCCGGGCTCGGCATTGTTTTGAAACTACCCACGGGCAATATTATTAGGCAATCCATTAAAACTGCCAAATTAACTAACAATGGGGGCGAGTATGAGGCCATGATTGTAGGTCTCGAGCTAGCTAAAAGCTTGAGAACAGAAGTCGTCGAAGCTAAATGCGACTCTCTACTGGTGGTTAACCAGGTAAACGGGACCTTCGAAGTTCGAGAGGATAAGATGCAAAGGTACTTAGGCAAGTTGCAGGTGACCTTGTATTGTTTTAAAGTATGGACTCTACAACATATCCCTCGAGAACAAAACACCGATGCCGATGTATTTGCCAATTTGGGGTCATCGGTCGAAGAAGATGGGATCAGCTCGGGGACTGTCGCCCAATTCTCGAGGTCTGTGATCGATGAAGGACATGCTGAAATAAATTCTACAAGCTTAACCTGGGACTGGAGAAATAAATACATCGAGTACTTGAAGAACGGAAAACTTCCATCGGATCACAAGGAATCGAGGGCCTTACGAACTAAAGCTTCTCGATTCACATTAGACAAAGACGGAACATTATATAGGAGAACGTTCGATGGTCCTTTGCAGTATGCTTGGGACCAAGAGATACCGATTATGTTCTGCGAGAAATCCACGAAGGCACTTGTGGGAACCATTCTGGTGGCGAGTCACTAGTTTGAAAGGTCGTTAGAGCAGGATATAATTGGGATAGCATGGAAAAAGACTCTAAGGAGTTCGTTTGAAGATGCGATAAATGTCAAAGGTTTGCACCGATGATCCACCAGCCCGACGAACAACTTCATTGGGTCCTATCCCCATGGCCATTCATGAAATGAGGAATGGACATTGTCGGTCCTCTTCCATCGGCCTTAGGTAAAGCTAAGTTTATTTTATTTATGACTGACTATTTATCTAAATGGGTTGAAGCACAGGTCTTCGATTTGGGATATCCGCAGAAATAGTATGTGATAATGGCAAACAGTTCATTGGAAGCAAAATAACAAAATTCCTCGAAGATCATAAAATAAAGAGGATACTATCAACACCGTATCACCCTAGTGGGAACGGGCAGGCCGAATCAACGAACAAGACTATCGTCCAAAACTTGAAGAAAAGGCCAAACGAAGCCAATGGGAAGTGGAGAGAAGTAATGCCCGAGGTCCTATGGGCGCATCGGACAACGTCGAAGTCCAGTACCGGAGCAAATCCGTTTCCTTAGTGTATGGCTCTGAAGCCTTGATACCGGTCGAAGTCGGAGAGCCCAGCGCCAGGTTTCGACATGCAACAAAGTAACCAAACTGCGAGGCCATGAATACCAGCCTCGAGTTGTTAGATGAAAAATGAGAAGTTTCACTCGTTCGAATGGCTGCACAAAAGCAACGAATCGAGAGGTACTACAACGAAGAACTAACCTTCGGCACTTCAAAGTCGGGGACTTAGTCCTAAGAAAAGTCACCATCAACACTCAGGACCCTAATGAAGGGAAACTCGGCCGTAACTGGGAAGGACCATATCAAATCCTCAACATAGTCGGGAAAGGATCTTACAAACTCGGAACAATGAGCAGCGAGCCGCTGTCGAATAACTGGAACATATCATTTCTCAAGCGACACTATTACTGAGATATGATTTTCCCTTTTCTTTCATTTACTTAAATATTCGAAACTAACTCATTGCAGGAATTTGACCTAAGATATCAAGACCTCAGGTTTTAAAGTACGCGTTTCACTCTTTTTTCCTTAGACCGATTTTTATCCCAAATGGGTTTTCCGGAAAGGTTTTTAACAAGGCAACAATTATGCGCTACCTGAGGACAATTCAACAGTATCCAAGACTTCTTTGCAATCAATCTCGAATACTAGGGGGCATCACCCTCGGATATTATGTGTTCGAGAAGTGTACCTCGTGTCAATGGGTCTCGATAGGAAAAATTTGTAATGAGCCAAACGGTCGAATGAACCGTATCCATATAAATTAGCCGAGTCCCGACGACATAACATGTACGCATGTATAAGTTATTCAAAGAAGCATTCTCTTTTCTCGAACTTCTCGTGTTCCAAAGTAAATTCTCTACTATACGAATCATGTACTTATGATTCTGATCTATTGTGCAAAACTAACACTTGTGAAAAATGGCTCAAGATCCAAGTACAAGTATACTTCGAACACTCGGGGACTGCACACTCGAGCTATCTAAGTTGGAAATCATAAGACCTCAAAGAGGCACCCCTCGATATATAGGCCAAGGCCACCATAATCGGGGACTAACATTCTGAACAAGTTCGAAATGTTATCGGGAAATAAGTCTAAAAGACATACCCGAAAGCTACGACCATATTAAAGGCTAAGGCCAAAATAACGCGGCTCGGAGACGTCCGAATTCTGCAATAAACAAAAGGCCTTCAAATACTTTGAAAAACCGGTTAATTAAGGCTACCCTCGGCAAAGCAAATAAAAAAGGGCTTCGATAATATCATCCCTCGAATAATTAAAAGGCTTCGATAATATCGGCCTTTGGAAAAACCTCAAGGGGTATCAAATTATCTTAATACAAACATTACGACACAAAAGCCATAGGGTTCCGATCATCGGACCCTCGAAAAGCCCAATGGGTATAAAAAAAAATATATGCTAAGGCATAAAGAAATTTTCACTAAGTCTTTTAGCCGAAAAGGGAAAAATAATAGCCATTTTCAGGGGCCAAATCAGCTCAATCTAAAGAGCCTAAGGGCCGATCCAAAGAGCCTAAGGTCCAATACAATTAGAGTTCAAGACTTTGTTCTCACTCGATTCGCACCCAAGGGTTCCACTATTCCGAGCTCAAATAAAAGTCAATTATAGCTCGAAGATTCGACAAAAAACCCTAAGGGGTATCTGACTGTAAGCCCAATACTCACCCATCATTTTATGAAAAACCTAAGGGTTTACTTTATCCTAATCTCAAGATTCATTCGAACTTGGTTACAAAAATAATACATCTATGAGTACGATCAAGCCACCCTCGAGATAAGTCTCGAACAAATTTCCGAACACGAGGACTTACCCTCGTACCTACGAAAACCTTAAGGGTTTACTTTGGCTTCGAACTGAAGTTAGTAAGGTTACGTCAATAAGAATTTTCAACATTTCAATAAAGAAAGAAAACATATCTAAATTTGAAATATACGAAGGCATTCGAGGAGAAATATTCTATTATATCGAATAGTTTGTACAAAAGGCCAATCAGGGCCTTATTCAAAAATGATACAAGAAAAGAAAATCCTAAAGGCCCAGTCTACCCCGGGAGACACATCCTTGGGAACCACATATTCGAGAGACGCTTCTTTGGCGGCCTCATCCTCACCCTCTCCGCTCTTGGACCCACTGGCTGAATCCTCTTCATTAAAAAGTAAAGTTGCAGCCTCAGCCTCCAAAATTTTGGCGTCTTCGATGTCAGGTGAGAGGTTGAAGCCATGAGCATGCACTTCCTCAAGAGCCTCTCTCCGAGATTGCCGCCTAGCATGGTCGACAACACATGATAATCTAATTTCAGCAGTAGCAGAGATCTCATGTGCCCGAAGATTGGCAGCCTCGGCATCAGCTTGGTAAGAGGACAAAAGTGCCTCTACCTCAAACTTAGCCTTAGAAGCTCGGCGACCAGCTTAGCCTCGAGCTCTTCAATATTCCGGGCTCGGTCCAAGCTTTCCTCCCTCACAACTTGGAGCTGGCTCTCGACTGAAGTCAGTTGGGCCCGAAGCGTATCCTTCTACGAGGTTAGACGCTCCATATGCTGTCTCCACCCCATAGTTTCAGCCTCCTTCATCTTAGCTTCCTCTCGAAGCTGCGCCACCAGCTCGCACTTTTGCTGGACCTGCAAAATCGAAGGGTTAACTGCCAAATTCGAGCTAACACTTAGAAAACTTTCAAGAAACTACGTTACATGTTCGATGAGTTCGGTCTGATCTCGATGAACTCTTGTGAGTTCAGATCGAAGGGTCATGACCTCCTCTTCCTTTTGAACGTATAAGAGTTTGAGTCCATCTCTCTCCTCTACGAGCTTCTTGAGCTCGACCTTCGAAGATGATTCTCGGTGAAGCACCATGGCCTATACACAAAGAAAAGAGTCAATCTTGAAGAAATATGGACTAAACGCAAGTATAAATACAAAGAAATTGAACTTACTTGCTTCAAAAATCATTGAGCCTCGTCGAATACGAACGATGCGTCTGGCTCAGGATCATCGTCAACTCCGGTGAAGCAGTACCGGAATATGTCATTCCCTTCGTGGACCTGTCCCACATCGGGAGTACCCATGGCCCGAGCATCTTGAAACTACCCCTCGGAGAATGAAGGTCCAAGAAACGAGTCACCAATATTGATTATCCCAAGCGAATCACTTGGGACATTGTCTTCTCTCTAAAGAGCCTCGGGGATATACCCTTCAGGCACACCCACCGAATGATTATCATGGCAGGGGGGTATCCTTACCACCCGATTGCTCGGACCCTCCTCTGAAATGTCCTCAGTACGAGATGAGGTTGCCTCGAGCTCCACCGGCTCGACACTCCTGGAAGCCTCAGTACTTCCCCTCTTTTGGGTCACCAGCAGGCAACCATCATCTTCACCCTCTTCCTCTTTCTCTCGTAGTCGTTGAACTACGTCGACACGAGGAGCAGAAGGCTCGGCTTTTGACTGCCGAGATTTGTTCTTCTTTGGCTTGGGGGTATCAGAAGGAGAAGCTCTTCTCCTCTTCCTCTCCTTGTTTGGCTTCGATGCCTCCTCTTCCCAGACGGAGGTGGACTTATGGCCACATTTTCACTGAGACCTACATATAAAAAAACCAAGTTAGTGAGAGCTATATTACGAGGAAAACCTCGATATACAAGCGAGAAGAACTCACCGTGGTTTTTAGCCTCCCATCGGCCTTTGGCCAAATCACACCAGTAGCGCTCGGCATAAGAAGAAGTGGAGACCAACTGCCAAACCCAGCCTTCGAGGTCCAGGATCGCACCGGGGAACCAAGGAGAAGCTGCATCATGAAAAGAGAACCTAAGTCAGGAAAGGATTAAAGGAAGTAAAGCAGTAAAGTACCAGTATCGAAGTTGCACTTAAGTTTCATGTTCCATTCCTCAGGGAATGACATTTTCTCGACCGGAATTAGATCAAAGGTTTTGATTCGGACGAATCGGCTCATCCATCCTCGGTCTTTGTCTTCATCAATATTTAAGAACAACGTCTTCGTAGCCCGACGCTGCAGCTTTATCAACCCACCTCGATAAAGACGAGGGCTATATAGCCTTATCATATGGTTGAGGGTGAAGGTCATTCCCTCAATCTTGCTCGAAAAGAACCTGATCAGGTTGACGATGCGCCAGAATAAGGGATAGATCTGGCCGAGGGTTACTCGATACTGGCGGCAGAAGTCGAGTATGACTGGATCTACGGGACTCAGAGTGAAAAGATAGATATATACACTCAAGTAGCCTTTCACATAGGTGGTGATGTCCTCCTCGGGGGAAGGAACCACCACTTCCTTATTTTCCCAATTGCAGTCCTTCTTCACCCTCTCGAGATCACTTTCCGATATCGAGTAGATGTATCGGGACATAGGCTCACAATGACCTGGAACTGAGGAGGGTCTTTCGACTTTGAAGTCGGAAGTTAGTTCGATTGACCCCGGGATACACTCCTCGATACGAGGCTCCACCGGCGTTTTGCCACCGGCCGACGGGGAGGATGAAGATGAAACCTTTTCTTTTTGCGGCACAATTTTGGAGGTTTTTGCCATTTGTGTATGTGAAGAAAGTAGAAGAAATGTGCAAGATTGGTGACTCTGGCAAGAACAACGGTGGCGTAACTGGCCGCGATGAAAGAAAGATAAGAAGGATTGGAGAGTTGAGAGTTTTTAATCAAAGCAAAGTAAAGTTTGAATCAACAAAGGAAGTGATATTTATAAGCTTGTGGCGACGATTCGGTGGCACTAGTGGCCGATCGACGACTGACATGCATTGATGATTTTGGGGAACCGAACCAACGAGACATTTCGGTCACATCCATCACTTACATCATGAAGACGACGTCATGATCGAGGTGCAGGGGAATCGAGGCTCAAATCGTTTCTTATCATTTCATTCTAAGAAACGCGGAGACTATCTATATACGGTTAAAATCGAGGACGTCCGATTTTATGGGCTCGAGGGTCTAACTCGAGATTAAGCTCATATCAAAGCGAGTTCGAGCTCGAAGAACACGAAGATCGGAGGATTGAGACCTGACAAGATCAACGTCGAGCAACAGAATAACGAGATATCAGCGATCAACCACAAATCTCGGGATTGACAGAACCGCTAACGGTTATTGATACCAATCATGGATTTTATTTCCGAAATTAGAGTTATACCTTATTTAGGAATCCTCTACTATATAAAGATGAACCCTGTTCATTTGTAAACATATACACTTACTGAGAAATAACAATACGATGCTCTTGTACTTGCTTACAATTTACTACTGTTCTTATTGTTCTTAACGCTTGATCTCGAGCATGTCCCAATCGTGATCGATAACTTGCAACGACACTGGTTTGATTTGTCTTAATCGTTTAATTCATTTATTTATTTAGCCATTTATCAATTGGTATTGAATCAGATGATGTATCCTTATAACCACATTACAAGTTTAATTGTTACTCGTATTTCGAGGTAAAAAGATACTTATATGGCAAAACTCAACTATTATTATTATTATTATTATTTGATTCTTCTTTGTCCTTTCATTTTCAATTTTAATTACTAATTTTAAAAAAAATATTTGATTGCGCGAGAAAATGACAACGAATATAATAAAAAATAACATAAAATAGTTAATTTTAATGGTAGTAGAAGATGATCAAGTCCTCATCGATACAGTAAGAGCACTATAGTTTTCAAAAGTTCATCTTAAGTGAATATGTTCAGTTATAATAAATGTCGAAAGCATTAAGTATATCAAATAAAAGCTCATAAATAAATGAAGAAGTAATAGACAATTCAAGTATCATTTGGTACATAAATTTGAATTTGCTATAAAAACCTTTCAAGTGTTGAGGAAGAATAAATTATTTATAAAATGTTGCAAGGGAATAGGATTCAACGATTGAAGCATTTGTGAAACAATCTAAAGATCTCAACTACAAACTTTAAGCGATCTCATTCGTGCTAATCTTTATGAATAAGTATGCCCGATACAGGTTGTAAGCAGTATTTTAAATGGTGTGGGCGTGAGGCAAGATGTTTTACTTCCGACGATGCGAGGCGTAAGCTTCGAGATATGGGGCGTAAGTCCCGTTGATATATTTAACTAATTTCAAGAATTTTAAGATAGTATAAACTAAAAAATAATTATAAAAATTATATTAAAATCACAATTTTATAACAAATAATCTATTTAAAATATTTATAAATTATAATTCAACTATGAATAACACAAAAAGTATGACATGTATCATAATATACAAATTAGCTGCAACGTCGTTATAACTCAAACGACAAAAGTAATGTATTCGATGCGAAATTTTATATGTATCTCTTAAGGAGTAATGAATCTTGAAAGAATTTCGAAATCTTTTATTCAATATGCTTTCTATTTGAAAGAGAATTTATATAAATATACAATTCACAATTTAAATATGATTCTCTAGCATCATTTATTTTAAGTTTCAACAAGTTAATAAAATCATACATAATTCACCATATTATATCATGATAACTAATTATTTGTAAATAATTACTAGCTAAAGCTGAGCTATTAAATAAATAAGTATTGTATGTCGTAAATGTAAAAAAAAAAAATATTTAGAAAAATAACTATAAAAACATTATGGATTAATATAATAAAGAGATAACAAAAGCTAATAAATAAATACTTTTAAATGAAACATTTATTTAAAATTTACTATCATAGCGGTCTTAGTGGAATGTGCAATAATTTTTATTTTAATTACGACATAAATTACTTTCAACTTAATGATTTATGATTAAGAAAAAAATAATTTTGAATAGTCAATGATTTATTAAGAAAATTTGAGGATTTACAAGGTTAGTTACGTACAATTGCATAAAGTTCTATTAGGCGAGCCCAATACACTAGGCGTTGGGCGTGTCCGGAACGTTAGCCCCGACGACCAAGACGTGAGTCTCACGGATCTAAGCCTCCTATATAAGCCCAGGGGCATTTTCCTAGTGCTCCGCCCCAAGGCAAACCTTAGGCGAGTCCCAATATTCTACCTTTTAAAACAAAGGTGGTAAGAAATCGCTCGTGAATTAATTGAGATGCACACAATTAACGCAATATAATTATGAATCAAATGAAAAAAAGAAATGAAAAAAAAAAACGTGAACTAGAAAAGTAAAAAAGGGAAAAGTAATAGAGATATTTTGGTGTTGACAATAGACAGTAGCTCCGCAAAATAACCTAATTTATTGACTGTACGGCAATAACTTAAACAGGAGCCCCCTTCCTTCCCTTTAAACCTTAGCGTTTTCCATAAACCCTAAATTTCACCTCCTACTCACACTTCTCTCAACTCGCGGCTACCATGGTTCTCTCTCTTTCTAAGTTTATACTCTTTTGCTGAACTGTATTCGAACTCATTCTTTTATTGCTTTTTATAATACACAATTAATTATTATTTTTGTTTTTGTAATTGGTTAATTGTAGGCAACAGAAACTGTGAACCCAAAAGCATACCCACTTGCTGATTCGCAGCTTACAACAACCATAATGGATTTGGTTCAACAAGCTGCTAACTATAAGCAGCTTAAAAAGGGTGCTAATGAAGGTTATATATATATATATATTTTTTTATATGGTCTTTTAATTATTATTACGTTGCTTTTATAGTTTTTATATCTACTGCTTAACTTAACTAAATAGAAAGAAAACTGGGTTAGTTTCTTTTCAGCCCCCAAAAGAAGATTCTTTTTTTTTGGGGGATAATAGGCACAAAGAATGTTACATCTTTTAACATTTATGATATGGTCTTTTGATGGTAAAGTTACTCTTATGTTTAGTGCCAACTAAAAATAGAGAAAATTGGGGTTGCTTTCATTTCAGCCACAAAATATGTATTTGATGGTGTTTGACAAGGCACTGAGTTTAAGGAAGAAATATAAATCAATAGAAATTTGCGTAACTATAAGTCCTTTTTCACTACAGCTAAAATGGGAAGTTTGAAGTTAAACCATTTCTTAATATAGAAATATATCATGTTTTTTGGAACAGACTAAAAAGACCATCACATAAGTTGGGACAGAGGAAATATTGTTTTGAAACTTTATTATATGGTCTTTTGCTGAACATGTTTAATGCTTAACTAAAGATTGGGAAAACTGAGTTACGTTTTGTTTCAGCCACTAAGAATGTTATAATGTTGAGTCATCAAGATATGGAAATTTTCTTTTCCATTTTGTGATGTGAATGTGTTGCGCATGAGTTGTATGTTTACTGCTTAACTGAAGATAGAGAATTCTGGGTGTTTTTGTTATGTTTCAGCCACAAAGACACTAAACAGAGGAATTTCAGAATTTGTTGTAATGGCAGCAGATACTGAGCCCCTTGAAATCCTTCTTCACCTTCCGCTTCTTGCTGAAGATAAGGTGATTTATTCTTTGCTTTTTCCCTCATCATGTGTTATCTTCTCACCCTTTTTCGGGGTTGTGCCTTATTTTTTTAATCTAATAGTGGACTAAGCGCCCGTTTGGATTGGCTTATTTTAAGTACTTTTAAGCAAAAATAGCTTTTAGCCATTTTGTAGTGTTTGGATAAAGTAAAAAAGTGCTTTTTATTTTTAAGCTAAAATGACAAAAACAAGCCAAAAGCCAAAAGTTGGAATTCCTAACTTATGGCTTAAAAGCTATTTTGGCGTAAAAGTCACTTAAAACAAGCCCATCCAACTGGGCTCCAACTCTGGCTAGGTCAACATTAGAACTTGACCCTTTTTTGGGTTTTTAGTTGTTGGACTTTTCAAGAGTTGTTTGTAACTCTTTTCTGATACATTGTGTGATATTATGTTATTTTGATACCAGAATCTATCTAAACATGTGTATGCTATACATAA
Organism: Nicotiana undulata; assembly: GCA_005239495.1. Classification (NCBI taxonomy): domain Eukaryota; kingdom Viridiplantae; phylum Streptophyta; class Magnoliopsida; order Solanales; family Solanaceae; genus Nicotiana; species Nicotiana undulata. The sequence goes on from ML296751.1 coordinate 50,246, forward strand.
TCCAGTTTATAGGCTCGTTATTTTGAAGAGTTTGTATCAAACAAGATTCTTCCCCAGACTCCACTATGTGGGATTACACTGGGTTTGTTGTTGTTGTTCTTGTATCAAACAAGATTCTTGTAGCTTTTTCCTGTTTTTTTTGACGTGTAATGTTTTTTGTTGTCTTGAAAATAAAACTAAAAAGACGAAGCCAGATTGTATGTTAAGCATGTTCAAGTTGTTTTGTGGCAATAACTATGAAAATTTATGCGAGCAGTGCTCTAAGGTTACTTTGGAATTCTTGCACTTTCTCAGCCATCTCTTAGTTCTTATTTCCCCTTCCAAGATGATAGCATTTGTAATAGTGTAGCAACTTCCTATGAATATGGTTTTGATACTGCTAAAGTTCTTTCTTTCTGCCTTCCCTTGGAATATCCGACAGTCCTTCAGTGTATCTGCATGGTCTCAGTGATAGTTATACCCAGAATTTTGATATGTAGTCTTTTAACAACGATCTTAGTATGAATATTCACATCTTTCAGTTTTTGCTCTGTTACCTGGTATCATTATTTTGGTGCTAAAGGGCAGCCTGGTGCACTAAGCTCCCGCTATGTGCGGGGTCCGGGGAAGGACCGGACCACAAGGATCTATTGTACGCAGCCTTACCCTGCATTTCTGCAAGAGACTGTTTCCACGGCTTGAACCCGTGACCTCCTAGGAGGTCACATAGTGCTAAATTAGCTAATATTCAAATAATCTTTGAGATAACAGGCAAGTTGGTTTTAAATAAAGATATCTAACTTTTCCCCCCTCGTACTTTCAGAATGTGCCCTATGTCTTTGTCCCTTCAAAGCAAGCTCTTGGTCGGGCTTGTGGTGTTACCCGACCTGTGATTGCTTGTTCAGTGACAAGCAATGAGGGAAGCCAGTTGAAATCTCAAATACAACAATTAAAGGTAATATTCCGAAGGGTTTGTTTGTCTATTTATATACTTATATTCTTCCACTGTGTAATAATATACGAAAATCCTTGTTTCTTCTCCCATTGTGCAGGATGCCATTGAAAAGCTCCTCATCTAAATGTTGAGCCTTTGCAGCATGATGGGCCTTTTTGAGGCTTGGACTGAAGTAGTTGTCCTGTTGGCACTCTTTCTTTCTTTCTTTTTGGTTCCTGGATTTTATGATTAATGTTATAATAGTACCAATAGACGCATGAAAAATTTAAAATCAGGTTTACATTATAGTTGAGCCTGAGTTTTATTATATCATGTATGTATCTTTAATGTAATTCTGATTTTGGCCCTCAGCTCCTTTGAAGCATTTGGTTGAATGATTTGCTCATTTCTAGTCGGAGTTAAATTTTTATCGAAGTCTATAGTCATATTCATAGGTGGGAAATTGAATTGGCTTATCACCTTATGTTTTTATCAAGAGTAAAATGGGAATATGGAGTTAAAAATTTACTAGTAAACGTAGAAAGATGCATTATTTTTTGTAATAGACTAGTGAAAATCATGGTTTGTCGTGAAGGGTAATCTCTCTAATTTTCAATTTTGAGGTCCTAAGAATTGCACATGCTGAAGATTTGGTTGGTGCAAGGAAGGATCCTCTTTGCTTTCTTTTCGATATAATTTTGTCAGCTGGTAGCTTCTGAGTGATCAGCTCAACCTATTAATCATTTAATCTCAATTTTAGCCTCAGTTCATTCTTCAAGTTTTAGGTCCCAACGACTTTAGAATCATGGTTATAAATTGAATTACTAAAGTTGTCCAAGTTCACCATTTTGGATAATCCAATCGTCAATAAAAACTACACCATTCGGACCACAATAAGTGATTTTTTGGTTGTTTTCACACAGATTAAGAAATCTATCTTTTAGCATTAGTTAGGAATAAAACTTACTATATTAACCTTTACTATCTCTTCACATAAACACTCCTAACACATATTCCAACACTATTTACTCCAAGGGCAATGTAGGAAAAAAAAAATTAATTCATTCTTGAAATCTGGAAAGATCACTTATTTTGGACCACACATAAAAGATTAAAAGATCAGGGGCATTTGCACCTATACCCGCTTGTTGGGTCACATTTTAACTTATACCCGCTTTGCAAAAAAAATTGCAAGCTTACGCACTTTTCGCATGAACTTCAGGCATACGAGCCTGAAATAGTAAAGGCAAAGACACAAATTTCAGCATTCTATGAGACGAACCTGAAATTGTTTGTAATTGCTGAACTTAAGCATTCTACTGGCTGAAGTTTTGTTTTCTATTTGCTTTACTTAAGCATGTTTTAGCTAAAGTTTTCTCCTGGATTCAATAGTTGTGTCGTAAAGCTTTTTCAAAAACTTCAGCAGAAGATGCTGAAGTTATTTAGTTCATTTGTAAAAACTTTAGCACTAAATAAGCCGAAGTTTTGCACAGTAGCCGGAAGAAGGAGCGCCTGAAGTTGTAAAACTTAGGATATAAGTTAAATAATTGTAAAAATATGGGTACAAGTTAAATGGGGGCGACCAAATAGGGCGGTCCGTGCAATTTTTTTTAAAAAGATCACTTGTTGTGGACTGAAGAGAGTAGTAAAAACATTGCAAAATTGTGTTCTCAGCATTTCTAAGAACATACATGTGGCCTTGTGCCTCATTGCTACCTTATTGAAAACATTTCAGCCCCAGACCGGTGTGCACGTGCAACTAACAAAAGCATCTCCCCTGTTGGCTTTGACAGCAAATATCTCTCATTAAAAATGGATGCAATACGTTTTTCATAATGGAAGATGAGACAGTGAGCTCACATGCACCTACTAGTTAATATTATGGTCCAAATTTGCCTTTATTTTATACATCGGGTGTTTCCCATTTGCTGGTCATCATAGTTATTCAAATCCATAAAAAAAGGGTTCTGCAAATGCTTTCCTTGACGAGTAATGTTATAAATTGCTTATTATGTCCTGAGTCGAACTTAGGATTTGAAGGGCGTGATTGCACTTTTTACATTCAACCAAAATTTACTTTGTATATAGGGTGCCACTATTAATATATCAATATTTTTTAAATACATATATAGATGTAAACTTTTCGGGTCCCGGTGACCCTTGTCTTTACAACATAAGTCCGCCTCTTATTATGTGAATTTTTTTTCCACCACAACCCGGATTTCCTTGATACACAGTTGCAACACTAACAAGACAACAATCGAATTTGTGAAATGTTGTTTAAGCTATCACATTATAAAGAAAAATTGTATGTTTTGGCCGTATCATATATATGAGACAGTAGCACATTGATAATAGAAATTTAGTAATCAATAAGATTCTGATTCTCATTTTGGTGAAATTTTCCATGTTGGTATATTCGTCTACCCTTTGCAATGTTTCGCACAAACTTGTTGTTTATCAGTTATGGTTTTGGTCGAGGAAAAGAATTGCAGATATTCGTAGATTCTTGGTTCAATTATTGTAATGTCACGCAACTTCTGAAATTTCATATTGGAATTTGTTGTTTGAAAGAAAAATTTACAAACTTGTTTTTGCTCTTAATACTAAGTTCAATTAAAAGATTTGGCTATTGTTTCCCTTATCACTATGGACAAGAAAATCTCACTTACTGCTGGTGATTAATTTTCCTTTCTAAAAATTGTATCTGCACCCAGTGTTTACACACACTAGTGGGCGGAGCTAGAAGCTCGCATGCCGGTTCGGGGAACTCAGTCACTTTTGCTCAAATGGTGTTTTTGTGTTAAGAAATTCATTAAATATGTATAAATATTAAATTTAAAATCCAGTTAATAGTACTTGAAGTTGGTTCTAAAATTCAAAACCCACAAAGTTAAAATCTAGGCTCGGTCTCAACGAACATGACTAATAGCCTGTTTGGCCAAACTTCTTTTTGGGCCAAAAGTACTTTTTTTGGCCAAAAACACTTTTGGCCAAAAATTGAGGTGTTTGGCCAAGCTTTTGGAAGGAAAAAAGTGTTATTGAGGAGAAGCAGAAACAATTTTGGAGAAGCAGAAAATAGTAGCTTCTCTCCAAAAGCACTTTTCTGAGAAGTACTTTTGAGAAAAATACACTTAGAAACAGTTTTCAAAAGCTTGGCCAAACACTAATTACTGCTTAAAAGTGCTTTTCAAATTAATTAACCAAACACAAACTAGTTCTCACCAAAACACTTTTTTTAAAAGTACTTTTGAGAAAAACACTTCTCAAAATAAGCTGATTTTAGAAGCTTGGCCAAACGGGTTATAAAACTTGCTAAAAGCTGTTAGGGATTGTCAGATCTTTTTACCATATTTGATTTTCCTATTTCTTGAAGGAAAGGACAACATATTTACCATAATTGGGTTTTTCTTTTTGTAGAAGGAAATTATAATTCTTCTATGTTTGGCTAGTCCCTTTTCTTATAGGAAAATGTTTGGACTTTTATAAATTGAGGATACTTCCTTCTCATTCGGTAGCATCCACAATGTAGCCATATGAGATTTGAGAGTCGTGTTTAGGGGGAGAACATTACGGGACAAGTGTTAGTGTGTCACTTGTGTTTGCCTCTTTGTGAGGCTGTTCTCTCGATATTTTGTACTCTCTTTTTATACAGTGGATTGCTAATCCACGCCGTGGACGTAAGTCAACTGACCGAACCACGTTAAATATTTATATCTCTTTTGATATATTTTTCTTTTGTTATTTGATTTATCGTCGTTTACTAGTTCTCGCATGACACCTGAATTTTTTCTGTCCTAACAAAAACTGAAGCTCAGAAGTTCTTTACTTAGGAACAGGAACCCTTAGGTTAAGGATAGTACAGCACGGTTCATTAGTGTTTAATGTAGTAACTTCATCTCGATTTCATTGTGTATTTTGCTAGATTACAACTGTCTAATTAATTTTAACTATTAAACACAGCTGTTTGGAGATTCTAATTATAAACTAGCCAGGGAAGGCCACAGCCCCCAACATTTATTGAAATCTGAACCTTCCAGTATATACTAATCAAATTTAGAGTAATATTTCAAAGTAAATGCATCACAAACATTACAATGAGACATCATGTTCCCTTCATTAATTCAGTAGGTATTCCAAATATTCTATCGGTTCCACGTGCACTTTCTTTGATTTCCCCCACTTTGCAGACAATACAATGACGACAATTAAATTATTCTTCAAACAAACGGTCTAGTCCTTCGGTTTACTTTAATTGATTTTTTGATGCTTTCATATATAATATGTTTTTTTCCTTTTCAGCATTAATTGTTACTATAAGGGCAGCATTGAAAGAAAGAAATTATTTGAAAAAATTAAATATTGTAGACTAGAAAAGAAAGATCAGAAAATTAATTAAAGTAGAGAGGAGGGGAGTAATTATTAATAAGACAAATGGAACTTTCCACCCTACCACATGGTTATGAAATCTTCCATAGAAAAGCTCTATATATAAGGTTATCAATACACTGTCCTAAGCAATATTACCTCAAAGAACAATCAATCAATATATCAAGAATAATACACAACCATGGCTAAGTTTGTTATTCTTTTCTTAATCCTAACAGAAACATTTGTGTATCTAGCCATGGCTGAAAATGCAACAAATTTTGTAAATTCTCCTGCTTCTAGTCCATCACCTTCAATTCGAAAACTTGGAAAACACCATCAAGAAGAAGAAGAGAAGGGAAATTTGTCTAAAGAAGTTGGTTCTCCACATGAACAAGAGATTAATGAAGTTGATGAAATCAAGATTAATAAGCATCATCATTCAGTTGATAAGTCAATTTTTGGAGGTGGAATAATTCTTGGAGGTTTAGCAACAACATTCTTTGTGGCAATCTTTTGTTATATTAGAGCAACTAGAAGGAAACATGTTGAGCCTACTTCCCCTACTGCTTCTTCTTCCTCAGCAGCATGATTTTGTACACATGGGATGGTTGATATTAGAGATTTAGAAAATTGTAAAGATACCATTAGTCTATTCTGATTTTGGAATTTTTATTGTATAAGAATGAAACAGATGTTTTACTCTCTTTAAAGTCTATCATTTCTACCTATTATGTGATACTACAATGTGTCAAGTTTTGTGGCGTACCACACCAAATTAATAAGGCCAAATCAGAATATCAAGTATCAAAGTATGTCCTTCCAATTCCAAACTGCGTTTTTGTCAAAATGAACAATAATCCTATATAATTGGTCGAATGATTAAATTGAGAAAATGGTTTGTTTACAATCCTTCTTAGCTTCATTGGTTGTAAAGAGTTTTCTTGTCTGCTGGTAAGTTTCTACTTTTCGTATTATTTCTTTCCTTCTTTTTAGTTATTTTCTTTCATAATTAGATCATTAATTTTTTTCCTAGCATTATGTAATAGCTATAATATTCGTTGAACTTGTTTTCTTGGGACATATTTTAAGATCGATAAACATCAATTTGGAACTCTTTTTGTTTGATTTGAATTCTAAAGTTACTTTTAAAGTTGATTTGTATGGTTCTTTAAATAGTACATAGCTTAGCAAATAAATCCAGGAGCATGTGGTATATGATCTCTCGGTCTTTGTAAAGGGATTTTTTCTTTTCTATACCATATAGGAAACCGTATTACTAAATATGTTTATTATTTGTTAATTATCCGGACTGTTAATACTATTTCTACAAATTAAATACAAATCGTTAATTAGCATATTTAATGGCAGAAAATTGCCCTTTTTCTGGGACGAAAATCTTGCCATAAAATCTTTTGTCGTGATATTGTCGACATTAATTTTCAAACTAGTAACGGAAGGCAATCCTTAATGAGCGGAAATTACTCTGAAAACTACAATTCAAAAATTCAAATAGAACAAAAGTGATCGATCAACATCAACTATACAAACTACATCTTTCACATACTGAATTCAAATTGTAGAATTCAAACATTCATACGAAATTCATCATCAATTTCCAGAAATTATATTTCGACAAATCTGTATTCGTTTTTCTCAAAAAATTTCGAACATAAATCTGTTGTACTTCTTTTCTTCAGGAAAACATGGCCAAAAAACCAATAATGTTGCAATTGAATGGGACTTGGGATCACTATGGAAGGTTTAGAGATTTTGAAGTTGACGGAATTGTCGTAGATGATAATGCAAACTACAGTTTACTGATTTCTGCGATTGCAGAACAACTGTCGATTGATACTTCAGATAAAATTGTTGAAATCAAATACCTAGTGAACGACAATTGCCCTCCGATGGAGATAAGGAATGACATGGGTGTTCATGTGTATATGGAGACCAAAANCTATAGTTGGCAGCATGGTCATTCCAAAATATTGTGATCCTAAGACGGTTTACACACCGAGGGATATCCAAACGGACATGTTATCCGAACACGGATTGAACCTAAGCTACATGCAGTCATGGAGAGCAAAGGAAAAGGCTTTACAATTTTTGAGAGGGAATTCGGCTGACTCTTACAGCAAATTACCAAAATACGTTTACATCCTAGGGGAGACTTATCCTGGTTCAGTCGTTAAGTTGAAAAAGACTGCAGATGAGTGCTTTTTATACTGCTTTGTTGCTCTTTGTACGCCAATTAGTGGATGGCAACATTGTAAGCCGGTAGTAGTAGTTGATGGCACATTCTTAAAGACAGCTTACAAGGGGATTATGCTGACAGCAAGCACAATGGATGCAGCAGGTAATAAGTAGTTATTTTGTAGTTATTTTGTATGCAGTCCCAATAAAATGTAGTTAAGATGTAGTTGGTATTATAAATGTAGATAAATTGTCTATATTATGTAGATATAATGTAGTTGTAATGTAGTTATGTTATTATATATATAATTAAGTATGTCAGCTGATATTTTATGATTTGAAATTGTAGGTACAATACTGCCCTTGGCATATGGTGTGGTTGATTCTGAAAACGACGCGTCTTGGAAGTGGTTTTTCGAGC
>ML296753.1:0-16147 GCA_005239495.1 Nicotiana undulata
CTCGGGGAAACAATAATATCTTACATGAGTACAAAACTTATAAGTCATTTCTTTTCCTTTCAATACCTTCCATAAATAATTTCTTTCATATTACTTCCTGTAAATCAATTCATTTCATAATATTTAAATTCCATGAATCTCAGAGAAACAAAATTACATAATTCCTTTCATATTATTCATTAATTAATCATGTATAACCTGTTGTCAACCAAATCTTAATCACGTATGATTGTTGTAGTTGGAGGTTTGAAAATTTTAACAACGATACTTACTCATAAAATTGTAATTTTCTNTGTCCAAGCAACTTCAATTCTTAAATAGTTTCTTTCTTTTTTTCAACTTTAACTTCAACTATTATTTCAATCCCAATCAAATCTATCCCACCGGGTTAATTAATTCTGAAAACTCAACACACATGAAAGAAATATGTGGGGGCTAACTACCCAGACATAACAATAATAGCCGCTACGTACGGACTCTCGTCACTTGGTACGTACGTAGCCCCCGCAAACAATTACATACAACATGTAGAACACCTATGTGGACAATTCCATCTTACAAGGTTAGAAAGGAGACTCACCTCGTGTCGAATCTACCTCTCGGACCAAGAACGCGCCTGCAACTCCAAACTCTAATCCCGAGGACTCGTAACTGGAGTAGGAAAAATCCGTGCAATATTCTTCAAAAATATTGCACCATACTCTTCTAGAATCGCAAAAGTTTACGTTACTAAGCTTCAACCAAAGCGTTAGAGATTCCTACGAGTTTTCAAAATTCTTACGTCCAAATTCTTTTCAACCAGAGGAGTACGTAAATTTTGGCTAGAGCTTTAGTTGGTAAGGAGCTAAACCTCATCTGATTGAAATCCTTCTATTTAAATTAATAGGGATGATAGGTTTGGTACTTACCACACTAGTTAAAAGTCTTGTATTTTTTTATTAGGAGAGAATGAGGTGTCTTTGTTATTGAAACCTTACTTGCCAACTAATCATAAATAGCTAATAGTCACATTTTCAAGAAGTGGATTACTGCCACGTGTTTAGAGGGGTGGGGTGGGAATTATAAATATTTACCCACTTATTAGGTAATTAGGTATTGTCTTGTTACCCGGTAATTAATTAATTACCCGCATAATTTAAAACTTATCTCGAATTACTCAAAATTCTACCTATTTTTAATATACTTTATATATACTTCATATATTATACTAACATGGTCATATGGTATCTTGTATGGTACTAGTTCATAAATACCGGATATTTTAGCTCGGGCCGTATTTTATTCCAAAATGTCAAACCTCGACGAAACTCATTTTTTTCTGATCTACTTACCCTACCACATTCACAAATTTACTTATCCCATGTTTGAAATAGCGTGATACTTATAAATTTAAAATAAATCTCATTTAGGGAAGCGGGGTCCGATAACGCAAAATGACCGGTCGGGTCGTTACACCTGTTCACAGTTAATAACTACAACAAATGATTTAATGTATGGCTACTGCATTTCATAAGCATTACATTTAGAAATCATGTCCCTAGGGATCCTAGTGTGCATTAGATATCATGTTCTTAGGACTTTACCCTCAGCAGGTTTGTTTCAAATTATATTTTGCTGAACACCTAGTTAGCATGTATCTAATCTGGTAATCTCGCTAAAATGAGGTCAATTGGTTGAAACAATCTACAAACATAGCATCACCTCTCCTAAAATTGGAGCTGAAGTCTGCATGCTCGCAATACATATACGAACGCCTAGGCAAACCTTAGGCCTAATATGTATTAAAATCAAAACGATTATGTTCTTCTAATCTTATCACTTCCTTCAAAACGTTTTGAACTCTGATGTTCCCACTTTTGTTTATTTCACTGAAGCTCATTTACTTTATTAAACTCCAGCTCTATATCTTAAACCATCTTGAAGTGGTGCATCCATTCCCTCTTACTGATTTTCACTAATTCTTGTCCTATCATATTTTCAAACTACTGGTTTTTCAAAAATGCTTATTCTGCTCCAAGTCGTGCCGTTTCGAATCCTTATTTGTATGCCTTTCAAAGTCATTATGTTTGATTCCATTTTTTCTACTACATTTTCTTTGAAAACTAACAATTGTTACTTTGTGATAAGCCACTGTATTTATTTACTTATCTTTAAGCAATCATTTCAAACCCATGCTTAAGAAACCTTCATCTATATTTGCTAATAGCTTTAACTACTGCCTTTTTCTAAGTCTACTGCTGCTTTTAGCCACTGCATGCCGGTCACTCATCACTAATTTCTCTAAAACTAGACTCCAATGATTTTCTGTTATGTGTTCTTGAAAGCTTTAAATCACTTTACTTATAAGTTTGCCATTATTTGTCACTGTGATACTTCTGCATATCAGTTACTTTGAACCACTCAATCTTAGTTAAATCCTCTGCCTTCATTAAGTTTTTTTCATTTTTCAAAATAGATTCTTTTGACCTACTGTTTTACTCAAAATTCCTGTTTTAAACTCCTATCATTGATACTTTAAGTGTGTTTGAGGCGTGCCAATTATATGTCTACCTGTGGAGGGATCTATGAGCCTTTATTTGTCCCTATGTGTCCTTTCATATGTGAAGTCCTATTTGTTATGCTTGTCGCCTAGTATTTTATCCTTTAAACCTAGGATGTCCAGCGTAGCACTCACACTGTAGGATTAGTGGTCCTAATCACCCTCCGGGACTCATAGGATGGGACGGGTAATGGCACGCAATAAGCTTTCGTGACCAACACATGCGTTTTAAATAACCTCACGGGGTGGGACGGGTAGAATACAGATATGATGATCGGTGCGCTAATACCACGTGTAGCCGCCTCCTCGGGGTGTGACATACCGGGTATTGCATTGAAGTGATCCGTATTACTTTAAACCTAGGACAATTTCTTTTTTTCCAAATGTTTATTTTTATACTTTCTCCAAACTTTTAAATATTTTTAAGCTTGTTTAAAATCCCCTCTTATATGAACCTTACTTGCTACCTGTTCACCGTCCAAATTCATAAAACTTATTGGCTGGGACCCACAGTTGTGGATCTTGAGGGGTGCCTAACACCTTCCCCTTGGGATAACTTCAAGCCTTACCCAATCTCTGGTAACGCAAACTAGTTCATAAGTTATCAACTCTAGGTGCCCTAACGCACCATAAAAATCGTTAGGTGGAGACTCTTCCTTAAACCCTTTCTTTTAAGGAGTTGTCCAAAATGTCATAAACCTGATCTTTCCGCACCTAACCTGTGCGATTGAAAAGGGGGGCGCGACAGCATGGAGACTCTGTTGGGGAAATATTCCCTAGGCTTATACCATTACAATTTGCTTTGTGAATTTGGACCTTTAATTTTCATTTAAATGCTTACGCCTTTTTCTATTCCCCGTTTATGCTGTTAACTGTTTACTTTTTACAAGTATTTATTTCACTTGAACGTAACTGACATATCTTCATGTTTTCTTTGTAATCGCTTTCCATTATAACTGCTGTATTTCCTTTCTTTACCACTTTCCTCAACGTGAAAATACATGCCTATCTGTTTTAATGCTTATTATTGCATATCATGCTCCGCATTCATATTCCACTCGTTCCAAACAAATCCTATAGCAACGCTTACAATGAGTGGTTGCGCTCTTCCAATATTATCACCCCCTAAATTCGGAAAGGCGTATTTGCGGTAAAACTAGTCGATCAACAGTGCAGTCGACAGTTCCGTGCCTTCCCCCTTGAGTTGTCCGCTCAAGAGTACCAGTCTAAAACCCAATAGAAACCCTACTCTATTGTATATTGCATGCATCATGTTCAAACCTAGTCAGGCTAACGTGTTGTCCGCACAAAAGCTTTTAAGATAGCCTTGTCCAAAGTCCATTGGGTTTCCCTGGAACCCAAAAGGATGCCTCCACGTTCTGTGCATTTATTTGGAGAACTTAAATACTCATTGCTAATTATTGATCTTAAATAATCAAGTCCGGTGGGGGTAAGGGCCTAACCTGTTTATTTTGCAGAAATGAGGCACGAGGTCCCCAGATTCGGCATGGTCACCAACATCCACCCAAAGCTTCTAAACTGGTGGGAAGACTTGCATTCAAGCGACAAAACAGTAGTCAGAAAACACCTGGGCAACTTGCCTTCTCTTTTGGACATTCAGCCAAATAACATGATGATAGAGGCTGCCACCACACTCTGGGATTGTGATCCGTCAGTTTTTCGGTTTGGGAACAATGAGATGACACCGCTGCTAGAAGAGATAGGGGGAAGTCTCAAGGGCTATTGATGCCTTAAAACCGAACAGGCCGGGGTTTCCTTAAGATGATGGGACTGAAGAAGAATCCGTATTTAGTCTGTTTGGAAGACTCGTACATCCCATTTGACTACTTTTACAAAAGGTATGGCTGTAGTCAGTCCTACCGCACATACCGGGAAGAATTCGCCCTCACCTCTCTAGGACACATTCACCGCCGTGTATTTGTCTTCATATTCTGCTTTTTGGGATTGATGGTCTTCCCGACGAAGAAGGGGAGAATCCACACCAGATTGGCCATGGTTACCAATACTTTGATGGAAGGGATCGACGGACAGGATTTCAGCATTGTACCAATGATCATTGCCGACATATAGCGAGCTTTGGAAAACTGTCAACGAGGAGCGAAACATTTTGAGGGTTGCAGCCTGCTACTCCAACTCTAGCTCACCGAGCATCTGCAAAGGGGTGACTACCGTCAAGACATACATATGAGAGTTTGGGATGATCATATTGCTTTCCATCATCCAAAGCGTATGAACTACATCCCCGACATGTTTGCACAGCCATAAAATGCCAAGGGATGGGTTGAGTTATCGGAAGATTTAACCAAGAATCAAATCCAATGGATGTTTGAGTGGTTCCCGATCGACGAGTTCATCATTCGAACCAGAGATACCCCGTTCCTGATATTGATTGGTCTTAGAGGGACATACCCTTACGTCCCGATACGAGTCATGAGACAGGCAGGGAGGAAGCAAGTCATCCCAAGGGTCGAGAAAATGATTCATCTCAGGGCGGACTTCCAAAATGATGACAGCCCTCACAAGTGTCAAGCTCAGCAATTGTGGCACTACAGGATCCGTTTGGAGAAGTATACTATCGAACCTGACAGGTATCACGTTGGTTTCTATCCTTACTATCTGGGATTGTTGGAAGATAATTGGGGAGGAAATCTTGAGCCAGGTTTCACTCAAGGACATAGGGTCATAGACGAGAAGGCCGAGGCAACAACTAAGTTCAACCAGCTGCGCAAAGGCTCTGTGACTGTGAAAAAGATCATCACAAAATCCACATAGCTAACAAAAAGTTACGAGGAATGGAAAGACATGGCCATCACTTCCACCCAAAGGTTAACACACTTGGAACGAGGCATCATTGACTTGGAAGAGAAATTCCTTAGGAGGATCGAAACTTGTCAAAAGACCGAGGGAGCTGAAGGAGGAATTCTAGCCAAGACCTATTTGATGCTGGGACTCCGCGAGATGGGAATGTTGATCAAAGCGAGTAGAGGCGCCGAGTCTGGGGAAGGTCCTTCTGGAACCAAATAGATAGGATTTGTCTTTACTTTACTTTTTCATGTAATAAGGCCACTGGCCATTAGTGACATTTTATATTTTCGCATTCTTAGAGTCAAGTCGGATTTGTCTATTTTTTGTCATCAATAAAATGAGGCATTTAGTATTTAAGTTCTCCAGATTAATTTTTCGCTAGGCCTACCTCGGGCATAAAGAGGTTCCCCAACTTAGGATGCGTTTTACATTTTCGCATTATGTGTTTAAATTATCGCAATATTCTTTATATCTTCACTAACTTCACTGCCTTTTTGTTAGTTATTCCCCTTCCCCAATGGTTAGTTCGTGCACTCTGGAATCAACATCTTATTGCACAAGATCAAAGAGCCCTCCTCCTACTCCTCCCCCCAGTCCTCCCAAAGGAAAAAGCAAGGGTAAAACTAAAATGGCAGATGCAAGCGGTACTAGAAAAGACAACAGGGATGAACAGGTTGAGATCGTTGATAGACAGGGTATTCAGGTTTTGCACGAGGGTATGACTCCACTAGAGAAGAAGCTGCTAAAGTTCCAAGAGGAACTCGATCAAGTCAAGAACTTGGCCCACTTATCATTCTCCCTCAACGTCCAAGACGTTCACTTCCCAAATGCTCTGAACCCCACTTTACCCCCAAAGCGTCCCAAAACAACCCAATCACCCCAAAGATCCTGTTCCACCAGCACCACGCAACTACAACACTCCACCTCCCCAAGATCAGACGAAAGACCACTTCCAGGCTTATGACAACCCCATTTATGTGGAAACTATAGCTCACTCCACACCACATATATATGAATCTGATGAAAAGGACAAGCTCATCAGGAATCTGGCCGAGGAACTCAAGAAATTGACCAACCGAGTTCAGGGCGTCGAAGGAGTTAAAGGGGTTGAAGGATTGAATTATGAGGACCTTTGCATACAGCCTGATGTCGAACTTCCCGAGGGGTACAAACCTCCTAAGTTCGAGATGTTCGATGGTACTGGTGACCCAAGAGTCCATCTGAGGACTTACTGCGACAAATTGGTCAGCATGGGGAAAGATGAAAGGATCTGCATGAAGCTCTTCATGAGGAGTTTAAAAGGTGATGCACTATCCTGGTACATCAATCAGGATCCAAAGAAATGGATCAATTGGGTGAACATGGCTACGGACTTCGTGGATAGATTTAGATTCAATACGGAGAATGCACCAGACGTGTTCTACATCCAGATCTTGAAGAAGAAACCAACTGAGACTTTTCGCGAATATGCTACTCGTTGGAGGTCAGAAGCTGTTAAGGTCAGGCCGGCCTTGGAAGAAGAACAAATGAAGAAATTCTTCGTGCACGCTAAGGATCCTCAGTACTATAAGCGGCTGATGATGGTTGAAGGGCACAAATTTTCTGATATCATCAAATTGGGAGAACGAATCGAGGAAGGCATCAAAAACGGTATGGTTACTAACTTTGAAGCCTTACAGGATACCAACAAAGCTCTGCAATCTGGTGGTGAGTCCAAGAAAAAGGATGTAGAAGCCGTGATGGTGGAACAACAAGCCCAGTCCCCTCCCAAATATCAAGTATACCCCGAACCTTCATTCACATACCAACCAGCTCCAAGTTACCAAGCATCTTCACCTCAATACCAGACAGCCTCACCCGCCTACCAAGCTCCACCACCCACATATCAGCCTACCTCGCCCAGATATTCCCAGCCAGCTCCCGTTTATAATGCCTACAATTCCCAACCTTCTCACTACCAATCACCACCTCCTTGCCAAAACTTCCCAAGACCTCGCCCAAATTTTGACCGTCATCCACCAAAACAGTATACCGCCATAGCTGAACCCATTTACCAATTATATGAAAAGCTTAAAGCCGCAGGTTATGTCACACCCATCACCGCTGTCATCCCTGAGAATCCATCTCAGTGAGTCAACCCAAACAAACATGTGCTTACCACTCCGGTATGAAGGGACAGACCATCGAGGAATGTCGTTCCTTGAAAGACAATATACAAACCCTCATAGATAACAAGATCATCGTGGAAAAGGACCCTACTCCTAATATTCGCAATAATTCGCTGCCCGGCCATAAGGGTGGTGTCCACATGATTGAGGTTGAAGACGACTGGGATCCTAAAGGATGAATTGGGCTAATTGCCGATGGTGATCCAAAGAAGCCTGCAATTACTCTTAATCTGATCATGGTCCAGATGCAGCCATCTGAGGAAGTTGAGGTAAATGTGTCAATCCCACTTGATTTTGAATCGAGACCACCCGCCAAAGGAAAAGCCCCAGGGCCGATTGAAGTCGAGTTTGCGCGACCGCTCGAAGTCGCAATCCAGCCATCTATAACATATACTCTGGTAGGAATAAGAATGACCTCACCTATTCCTGTGGCAATGTCAACAACGACACCTTTTTATTCAGACGCCATTCCATGGGACTATACCGCTGAAGCTAGGAGGAAAGGTAAAGGCAAGTCTGAAGAGCCATCACTACACAGTGTATGACAAGAACTGGCAGAGTTTATACCCCTGAGCATTTGGCCAAGTCTAGCAAGCAGGCTAACAGTCGTCCCCCCATCATTTTTCGAGATTTTAGTATTTGAGTTTCGGTAGAGGAAAGGCATTTGGACTATGAACGATCTGGTTCGGGTTGGTAAGGCAATAAGACTTAGTGTCAATGAGCAAGGTGGAGTATTCACCTGTGTTGTGGTATCATTGTTTGATCGAATATCATGCGTTAAGTTCGCCGGTGTTATAGCTCTTTGGTTGCATTGGGTTAGAGTGTTGAAGAAGCGGTTGCTAGAGATTGTGGTGTGTAGTGGTTCAGAATTGAATAGTTACTTCTAATAAAGGCAGCTCGAGAATGACGATCTTTGGGGAGTTTAAAGTCGTGGTGATCTGTTGGTTCTAGATCCACAGAGAATGATATTGAATTGAGGCCGCAATTGAGAAACATGCAATGAAGGGAGACATATGAGAAGTGCCAGGTGGAGGCTAAATCTCTAGATTCCATGTGTCAGAGACGAAAGTCGGATAGTTGCTTAAAGGAATGGGTTTAACTAAGTGGGAGAGTGGCAGTGTAGTCTATGAGTTCAGTGGTAAGACGACTGCCTACCTTGAGGAGGAGTTGGAATGGTTTGAGAATTTTAGTGGACAGGGATTAGGTCCCCGAGCTTAATCTGAACTGTTGGTTATCGGCGAAAGGTTGGATGCAACAGGGAAGAGTGGTTAGGTACGAGGAAGGATGCTATATGGCGGTGAATTTGAAGATGTTGTAGCGCAATTAGTAGGTGTCCATGAGAAGTGAACGGACGGGTAATGTTGGTGAATGAGAACAAGCCTAGGGTGAAGTATTGATGTTGCAGACGGTGTGCGCCGCAACATTGTTGGAAAGTGTCAGTTGGTGAATTCCACAGGTGGGTTATCCCCTATGAGTAGGTTACCGATTGTGTGATTGGCAAAGTTTCTCAAGGGATTCTAGTGGCTATGCGGTAGGAGGCCGAATATTTGAAGGATGCTAGAGAATTTGAGTATTAATGGGATGCTAGCAGGAGAATATAGAAGAATTTGACAGATTGGTTGAGCAAGATTTTGTTAACAGAGGAGAAAGGATCTCAGCAGTGTCTAGAATGGTGCAAAAAGAAGCTTCGGGCTAAGTGGGGGAGTTCCACCATATGCGATTGAGTTGTAAGATTGTGTTCTCATGGGGATGTGTATTGTCGGCGTATTGACATGTTATTTGGATCGGGTTGCACGCCGCAACAATGTGATGATGAGTACGTTTCCATATATTTATTTCTCTTATGTTATACTTCCTGTATTCTGAGGAAAGTTCATATTAGTTGCGTGAGTTGAGTAGTCCCTTCCTGAGTCAATTCTTTATGTATCATGTTCGAGTTGTGGCCTATTGGCGCATTATGGTATCGTGTGTGACAGTTGGTCATGTCTGGGGTGATTTGTGGTCTGAACAGTTCATACTGGGTTGTGGCCGCACGGGCTGGTGCACGAGTTGTGAAGTAGTGATTCCAAATAACTCAAAAGCACTTCTTGGCACGTTCGAGGACGAACGTCTGTTTAAGTGGCACAATCTTGTTGAGCCGTGTAAAGGGATCGGTAAGCATCTTCAAAGAATAACAAAGCCAATAACACTCAAGAAGCACGACACTACTTTTGGTCTAGGGTACGAATACACTTGGAAGGAGTTCAACGACTGGTCGCCACCATGGCGCAGCCCTTACTACCCATTGGGACAACCAATACCCCGCATAGAGCAGACTTTCCAGCCATCCGACGTCATATATGGTACAGATGAAGAATAAGTGCTAGCGGAAATGAGGGATCTCTTTCTGGATGATGAGGATTTGGACTGTTGTGTCATCCTTGAAGATGAGGGGGAGGATGGCCCTTCAATACCAGTCGTGAGCAAGGGATCACATCTCCACAATTGGTCAATCAAGACGACAAAAGCTTGTCGAGCCTCGGGGTAGCAAGGCTAATAAAACAAATATTATTTACAGTTTATTTATTCAAAGCATTTCCTTCCTTTTCGCATTTTTAATTTCTGCAAGAAAAGAGTTCTTATGTTCAAACAATTACTCAATTTGTCAAAGCATTTCCAATTTCTTTATAAATCTTACATTTACTAATATTTATTTGTTACTTTTTTCCTCCCCATTACTTTATTTTACACAGCATTACTATTACTTATCTTGATGAACCGATGACTGTGACCTGCAACGAGGCAACGCAATAAATGGATTCCGAGTCAGACGAGGATGATATACCTGAGGATATTATTAAAGAAGTCGAGAACTTTGAGAATAGACCTAAGTCTAACTTGGACGAGACTGAGTTCGTCAACCTGTGAAATACAGAGAACGTCAAAGAAACACGCATCAGCATTAATCTATCACCGTCAGAAAAGGAGGATTATACGGAATTTTTAAGGGAGTATGAGGACATATTCGCCTGGTCATATGATGACATGACTGCCCTCAGTACGTCTATTGTGGCTCACAAGCTGCCAACCAATCCGACATACCCACCAGTAAAAGCAAAAGCTCAGGAAGTTCAAACCAGACATGAGCTTGAAAATCAAAGAAGAGGTCACCAAGCAGATCAACGTCGGGGTTCTCCGAGTGGTCGAATATCCTACATGGTTAGCCAACATTATGCCTGTACCAAAGAAAGATGGGAAGGTCAGAGTCTATGTCGACTACCGGGATCTCAACCGGGCCAGCCCAAAAGATGACTTCCCCCTGCCGAACATACATATCTTAATTGACAACTTGCCAAACACGAGTTGTAGTCCTTTGTGGATTGCTTTGCTGGTTACCATCAGATCTGGATGGACGAGGAAGATGCTGAGAAAACGGCATTCATTACACCATGGGGGGTGTACTGCTACAAAATGATGCCATTCGATCTGAAGAATGCAGGGGCCACTTACATGAGAGCCATGACTATTATATTGCATGATATGATTCACAAGGAAATCGAGGTATATGGGGATGACATCATCATCAAATAAAAGAAAGTTGCTGATCACATGGAAGATTTGAGAAAGTTCTTCAACAGGTTAAGGAAATACAATCTGAAACTTAAACCCCGCAAAGTATGCGTTCGGGGTTCCTGCCGGCAAGCTGCTAGGATTCATTGTCAGTCGTCGAGGAATAAAGCTAGATCCATCAAAGGTCAAAGCCATCCAAGAATTGTCGCCACCAAGGAACAAAAAGGATGTTATGAGCTTCCTGGGACGGCTCAATTATAGCAGCCGGTTCATATCCTAGTCTACCGTCATTTGTGAACCAATTTTCAAGATGCTAAGAAAGGATGCTGCCACCAAATGCACTGAGGATTGTCAAAAAGCCTTCGACAGAATCAAAGAGTACCTCTCAACACCACCAGTCTTGGTACCCCCAGAGCTGGGTAAGCCACTATTACTCTACCTAGCTGTATTAGATGGAGCTTTCGGTTGCGTTCTCAGGCAACATGATGAAACAGGACGGAAGGAGCAAGCAATATACTATCTCAGCAAGAAGTTCATCCCGTATGAGGCCCGATATTCTTTATTAAAGCGCACCTGTTGTTCTTTGACTTGGGTTGCATAGAAGCTGAGGCATTATTTCTTTGCCTACATAACGTACCTCATATCGAGGATGGATCCGCTCAAGTACATCTTTCAGAAACCTATGCCCACTGGTAAGCTGACTAAATGAAAGATCCTGTTAAGTGAGTTCGACATCATTTACGTAACTCAAAAGACAGTCAAGGGACAAGCATTAGTCGATCATCTTGCTGAGAATCCAGTGGGCGGAGAATACGAACCTTTCAAAACGTATTTCCCCGATGAGGAAGTATCATTCGTAGGAGAGGACATTGCAGAATCCTACGATGCTTGGAGGATGTTCTTTGATGGGGTCGCGAACTTCAAAGGCGTGGGTATTGGAGCAGTCTTAATTTCAGAAACTGGTTAGCACTACCCGGTATCCACCAAACTCAGGTTCCCCTGCACCAACAACATGGCTGAATATGAGGCATGCATCATTGGGCTCAACTTGGCCATCGACATGAATGTTCAAGTATTATTAGTGATTGGTGATTCGGACTTATTAATACACCAAGTGCAAGGAGAATGGGCGACCAAGAATTCCAAGATACTGCCATACCTACATCGTGTGCAAGAATTGAGAAGGAGGTTCACAAAGATTGAATTTCGGCATGTTCCCAGAATCCAGAATGAGTTCGCCGCACTGGCCACCTTATCATCCATGATCCAGCATCCAGATAAGAATTTCATTGATCCTATCCCGGTGGGGATTCACACTCAACCGGCTTACTGTGCCCACGTTGAAGAAGAAGCAGATGGAAAGCCTTGGTTTCATGATATTAAGGAGTACTTGGCAGAGGGAGAGTACCCAGAACTTGCAAACGCCACTCAGAAGCGCACTCTACGAAGATTATCAAACAACTTCTTTCACAGCGGAGGAATCCTATATAGGAGGACTCCCGATCTGGGTTTGCTAAGATGTGTCGAAGCAAAGGAAGCAATGAAGATGTTGTAGGAAATACATGCTGGTACATACAGTCCTCATATGAACGGGTTTGTTCTAGCAAAGAAGATTCTTCGGGCTGATTATTTCTGGATGACCATGGAAACATATTGCATACAGTATGTCCGCTAATGCCATCGGTGTCAAATACATGGGGATATGATAAAGGTACCTCCTAATGAGCTTAATGCAGCAAGCTCACCCTGGTCGTTCGCCGCTTGGGGCATGGATGTTATTGGACCAATTGAGCCTGCTGCCTCCAACGGACACAGGTTCATTCTGGTTTCCATTGACTATTTCACCAAATGGGTCAAAGCAGCATCCTACAAAGCAGTTACTAAGAAAGTGGTAGCCGACTTTGTCCGCGACCGCATTGTTTGTCAGTTTGGAGTCCCAGAGTCAATCATCACCGATAATGGTTCCAATCTCAACAGTGACTTGATGAAAGTGATGTGTGAAACCTTCAAGATCAAGCGCAAGAATTCTACAGCATACAGGCCTCAAATGAACGGAGCCGTTGAGGCTGCCAACAAGAACATCAAGAAAATACTAAGAAAGATGATAGAAAAGCACAAGCAATGGTATGAGAAGTTATCATTTGCTCTGTTGGGGTATCGCACCACGGTTCGCACATCAACTGGGGCAACTCCTTACATGTTACGGTACAGAAGACGTCATTCCTGCTGAAGTTGAAATTCCATCCCTGAGAATTATACAAGAAGCTGAACTCAGCAACGCAGAATGGGTAAGAAGCCGTATGAGCAGTTGGCCCTCATAGACAGAAAGAGAATGAACACGGTTTTTCATGGTCAGCTATATCAGAACAGAATGACCAGAACCTTCAACAAGAAAGTCAAACCAAGACGATTCACACCGGGGCAGCTGGTGTTAGAGAAAATCTTTCTTCATCAAGACGAAGCAAAAGGGAAATTCTCTCCTAATTGGCAAGGCCCGTACATGGTTCACCAAGTGCTAACAGGAGGAGCACTCATACTGGCGAAAATGGATGGAGATGTTTGGCCTAAACCAATCAACTCAGATGCAGTCAAGCGCTACTATGTGTAATGGTTATGCTTTTAT
Organism: Nicotiana undulata; assembly: GCA_005239495.1. Classification (NCBI taxonomy): domain Eukaryota; kingdom Viridiplantae; phylum Streptophyta; class Magnoliopsida; order Solanales; family Solanaceae; genus Nicotiana; species Nicotiana undulata. The sequence goes on from ML296753.1 coordinate 13,706, forward strand.
CAATGTTGTGAAATGAACTACGCCTGACCTGATTCCCGTTTAAAAAGGGATACGTAGGCATCCCTGTGGGTTCGGTCACATTCTAATTAAATTTTCATTTTCCCCACGAATGGAAACTGGGGAAGAATTTTGAGGAGGGACCTCAAAATTCCGAAGCAAGTTCAGCCGAGTACTGCACCAGCAATAGCCATAAGCCTTCACCCATCCAGATTGGAGCAGAATTTTGAGGATGACCCTCAGATCTCCGCAGCAAGAGAGGTGGCAATGTCTTGAACCGCGTCATGGTCGTCGGTTCATCCAAAGAAAACTATTTCTTTTCTATATGTTATATCATATTTTATAAAACCATGCATATTTATTTCTCGAAAGCAGTTTGTTTTAGCAACGCTACCCCTGTGGTACAAACAAAGTCATCATCATCAAGCAAATAGGCCGATCCGAGCCAGTAGGGATACGAACTAACCATCCCTCTACAGAACTCATGATATTTCTTTGGATGTAGGCACATGCTTCTCAAAGATACACTCTCGAATTCATTGCACATCCCAACGCTTACTACTATCATCATTGCAAACGATGCTTCATTCACAACAGTCGTATCATCGCACTTTATCATCAGCTAAGAACCCTTATTATCACTTTATTCTCTGCATTTCATGAGGCTACTTTCGGCCTTCCGAGACTAAGCTTTGTCTCCATATTGCATGAGGTTAAGCTCTACCTCCATCTGGATTCGCATCTGCATAAGGCTATCAGTCTGCCTTCCGAGGTTAAACTCTACCTCCATCTGCATTCGCATCTGCATAAGGCTATCAGTCTGCCTTCCGAGGTTAAGCTCTACCTCCATCTGCATTCGCATCTGCACAAGGCTACTTTCTACTTTACGAGACAAAGCTTTGTCTCTATCTTCCGAGGTTAAGCTCTAACTCCGTTTGCATTCACATTGAATAAGACCAACTTTCTGCCTTCCGAGACTAATCTTTGTCTCCAACTTCTGAAGTTAAGATCTACCTCCATCTGCATTCACATTGCATAAGGCTAACTTTCTGCCTTCCGAGACTAAGCATTGTCTCTCTGCATTTTTCTCACATTGCATAAGGCTAACTTCTGCCTTCCGATTTGTAACGACCTGACCGGTCGTTTTGAGATTCAATGCGTCGTTCAACGGTTGGGAGTCACAAACAGCTTCATTTCAGGTATATTGACTTGTGCATATGGTCGGAATTGAAATTCAGGAAGATCGGAGTTGAATTTAAAGGAAAATTCTCATTTAAGAAGTCTTAAGTTGAAGAAATCGAGTAAGGCTGAGATTTTGAGTAAACGACCTCGAAATCAGGATCCGAAGGTTCCATCAAGTTTGTATGATGATTTCGGACTTGGGCGTATGTCCGGAACAGGTTTTGGATAAACCGGGAGCAGTTCAGCGTATATTGTGGAAAGTCAGTATTTTAAGGAAATTTCCTAAGTTTGACTTGAAGTAACTTTCAATGATACTGATGTCCGTTTGAGATTCCGAGTCTGGGAATAGCTCCTTATGGTGATTTTGGAGTTGGGAGCGCGATCGAAAGTGAATTCGGATATCCGTAAATCAATTTAAGGTCATTTTGCTAAAGACAGAAAACTGAAGGTTTTTGAAGAATTCGACCGGAAATGGAAATTTTGGTATCGGGGTCGGAACGCGATTCTGGAAGTTGGAGCAGGTTCGTAATGTCGAATATGACTTGCCTGCAAAATTTGAGGTCAATCGGACGTGGTTTGATAGGTTTCGGCATCAAATGTGGAAGTTGGGATTTTCAAAGTTCATAAAGTTGAATTTTAGTGCAATTCGTGATTTCGGCATTGTTTGACGGGGTTTGAAGCCTCAAGAAAGTTAGTGGGATGTTATGGGACTGAGTCGTGTGTTTTGACGGGGTCCCGGGGGCCTCGGGTGTGTTTCGGGGTAGTTTCGGGGCATTTCAGAGTGAATTTGCTGTTGCTGTTTTCTGGTGTTTCTGGTAATGCTATGCAATCGCGGAGAAGGGATGGGCAGGCTAGTGCGATCGCAAGGAGGAAGGTGCGATCGCGGAGAAGGAATTTTTGTGGGAGCTGGAAATGGCCTGTGCGATCGCGGGTATGCTTGTGCGATCGTGGAGGAGTGATCTAGCTGGCCTGTGCGATCGCAGACGACTTCATGCGATCACATAGAAGGCCTGTGCTGGGCAGTGTTGATTAAAACGGGATTTTGGCATTTCTCTCTCATTTTTCAAAGCTATGGGCGGATTTTGAGAGCATTTCAAGGAAGATTTCAACCGGGCTTCACAGGTAAGATCATTCTACTTATTTCCAAGTTAAATACAAGATTATATCATGGATTAGAACATCAAAATTAGGGAAAATTTGTGGAAAAATTAGTATTTTGAAGAAAACCTAGAAATTTGGAAATTTGGATTTTAGCCACGAATT